>VKOC01016440.1:0-14589 GCA_009364415.1 Spea multiplicata
ACAGAATGGAGAGATGTAGAAAAGTAGAACACTCAATGATATGAGCTGGACTGGATTTACATACCAGGCAGGGCTGCCCTTTGGATTTGTGGGGTCTTGGGGGGCCAGTATACTGTATAGGGTGCAGCCACTGGAGGAGCCCCCCCATAGTCCCACACTAGTGTATTCCACTCCAATACCTACTTTGTAAATCACCTTGATTTGGGACACCTGACACCAACAGGGAGTTTGATGACATAACATATTAAATACATAGACATTAATATATAGTTGATCCCACCTTTGCGTGCTCAAAGATGGACTGCATAGTAGGGGCAGGGAGGTGTAACCACCATTAATCCTCTCCCGCACTAGATACACGTCTCCACTAGTCAGGGAACAGTCAGCTGCTTGAGATCCGGTCTCTTGTCCCTTTCTAATGTCGCTTACAAAAAGCTGTTAAAATGTCAAACATTAGCTCAAAGGGTATACCGGCACTTCAAAAACAGGTCTATTGTTTTTAATGCAATAAACATCAAAATAATCAAGACCATTAACCAATTTTGTTTTTATTAAAGTCTATATGTTGTGTGTATTACCTTTTTTTACATTTTTGCACTCATATAAGGTATAGTGCACCGAGAGGGTATGTCTAACCGCAGGGCTGAAATAAAGTAGCAAAGAACCATTTCTTAATTCATATTTTAGACTTTGTATAAACCATAAGCTGTTGAACATGACTAAACTGCCACACTGTCTTATTTTCATTTCCCAGCCCACGAGGGGTGGTATTCCTGTCTATGGCTCACCAACAATGCTGTTCAATAGGGAATAAAGAGATAAATGGTCATCACATTCACTGCACAGGTATCTTTAGGATAGTAAGTTAGCAGAGAAAACCTTTTACGTGCTGCAGTTTCCAGATAGATTGAGAGTTGGCATCCATAGAGAAACCATGAAGATGCATTGTTAGCTTCCATAAGGTAACATTCAACGCGGTTATATCACTGTTTATTGTTAGTAATTATCTCAGGTAATTATCTCATGAAGTCTGGAAGTAAATACATTTGTAATCTATTTACACCAAACAGGAGCTGTGAATGAACCACACTGAGGTGGAACTACTTCTGGTGAACCAGATGTGAAGAACACTCCTAGGTCTCACAGATGTCTTCCCAACATATTGTGTACCTCACATATTAGTTATTGGCCATACAACTAATATGAAGTAGGTGTCTTGGGAGTTGTAGATCTGTGAACACCCAAGAGCTTACCTATAATACAATCCAATGTTAATTAGAAAGGTTCTGAGAGGTTCTAATGGAAGGGGACCTAACACAAGGTTTTAAATTAAGTCAGGCCTGACTTAATCAGCTTCTCTATAATTCTTTTCATGTTTCTTCTACAGGGCAAGAGTTTAAAGGAATTACAACCATGCCTCTTGGGAAGAACGGAAAGAGGAAGGTCGAGGACATTAATTTGGTGTATGACATCAAGGAGAAACTGGGAGCGTGAGTGTCTGATGATTAAATTGGGATGTATTTGCCATAAAGAGTCACTGTAGCAAAACATATTGACATATAATCATAGAGTGGATGCGGAGAATCAGGTTCTGGACACAACGTGAAAGAGGCAGCTCTCCAGAGGGCCCAGCTCTCCCAAGGGCCCATAGATGCGCTCTCTCTACACCGGGTTAAGTGAGCGCACCTTCATGTAGTGCTTGAACCCCATTTGCATGGTAAATGGATACTGGAAAAACATTCATTTGATAAACACATATTAGATAAATATTGTATGGGGGGGGTTAGGCTGTTTATTTAATTAATTTAAAACCAAGCTTACAATTAATTTCATAACCCAAAGTTGCTGACAAAGATATTTCCTTGGGAATATTAGCCATACTTATCAAGTAGGACCTGGAGCACTTTGATGCAGACATGTTTAGTAGTGAGCTTTAAGGTTGTTTTGTTCAAAAACATATGTTTTACACACTAATTTATGTGATATGGTTTACGGGTTAAAATAAGCAATGCATATGTATTATGTGTATATTAACTCTCTTACTTTCCTGTTCATAAGGTCTGCACGATTATTGTTAAGTTGCTGGTTGGTCCAGGCAGGCTTTTTAAGGATGGAATGGGGATAAGGGGTAGAATTTCATGTGATATACCAGGTTAGCTATAACTTACTTTCAAATTGAACATGCTAAAAATTCCCCTTTTCATTACTTAAACCAAAGCCACTTTTGAAATGTGTAGTTGCTGAATTGTTGCTAAAAAAACCCCAAGAAAACAAGTTAGTATTGATTAAAAAAAACCAGAAGAATCTATGTACATTTGCAACAAAGTTACAGAGAATCTATGTCCGTTTGTGACAAAAACCGTTACTTTCTTTAGCAATAATGTAGGATTTTGTGTCAAAATGTAATCACTGCACACAGGAAGACCTCTTCTTTTTGCTCTACTCATCTACTGAACCTACCTGCTACCCATTCTTTAGAATATATTCCTAAACACAGGTGTTTAATGTAATCTTATATTAACAAATTCATGTAGGGCTTTAATTCTTATTCTAGAATTGCATTTTACGCAACTGGTAATAGTTTTCCTGTGTGGGAGGATGTCTATGCCCCTATGACGTGCAGAATTAATTGAAGTCAGGTGTTGTGACGTTGGCACCAAGAGTAATATTTTAGGCTGCAGGTGTTCTGCGGAGAACCAAATAGGAAGCCTGTTTCAGAGTTATTATAGAGTAGGACCATGAACAGGCCTAAGGATCTCCTAATTAGGCCAATGTTTAAAGGCAGTGTGACCTTCAAGCCTTTACAAGATTTAGGATAATCATCAAATAAAAAGAAACCTTGGGGCAATCATTTGGGGGTTCAGAAGGATGTCTCTTGCTTTTTTTCCTACCTCTGTCCTTCCATAACAGACTGTTTGTAGGCGTAAAAAAGCCACCTGAGTTTGATGTAGCCTTAGGAATATTGGCCCTTTCTTTTTGAAAAGGCTACCCCTCTTCTGAATTAAATCAGACTGTCCACTTGTGCTAAAGAAACAGCCATATTGCACTGTGGGGGATACTTGAGGACCAACAATAAGGCACTCTGCTCTAGATGACCAGGTTGGAGAACATGAAGAAGAGCAGAAAACACTTGTTTCTACCTCTGGCTGCAGGAGCAGCTTGCATTCTGCTGTCGCTCTCACGGTTACATAGTCTGTCACTTTAGATCTACTTTAACTTCCTTTATTTTTATCTTCCTTGTTGTTGTGCCTTCCTAAGAATGTCTCTAGAACATTAGGATAGACAGGCGGCAGTTATGAGGTCGGGAAAGGTAACCAGCATTTTCTGTACAGATAATGATAAACTCAAAGTCACACGATCCACCAGCTTTGTTCTATACACCCAGCTTCGGTGCACTTTCCTAGTGAAAGTTCCTCATCCAATTAAAATGGTAAAGGCTGACTAAATGCCATCCTGGGGCCACAATTTATATGCATGCGTCAAGTAAGGCACTAAAATTATATGGGATCTTGATACTAATTATTTCTGACTATATTCTGGACAGCTTGGCTCCTTCATGGTCACACATCTAAATTTGTTGAGTTCTATGTATCTGCGAAGGTCTAACCAGGCTCCAAGTGAAATCAGGATTTGTTCATCCTTGCTACCCTCGTCTCAAATAAATTAGCATGTTTAATACAGTAAGGGACATGAAGTCTTTAACTGGAATTATGTGCACAGTTATTATTGTAGATGAAGCAGGTTTTTTTAAAAACCTATATGTATGGAATTGATGTATTCATGTTCCAGAGTCCTTCTGATCATTCATGTTACAAGGTCAGGAATTGTGTAGACCGGTGAGGGAACAAATAGAGGGCTCTCAGGGTCTCCTTGAGAAATCAGAGGCATTTATAAATACAAATATATTTTGGCTCTCTTTCTGGAGAAAGTGGTAAATTATGTAACTTTTATGGCAAAGTAGGTAGATTTTATGAGACGTGAATACTTGAGTTGGTAAAAAACACGTTGTTGTTCCTTAGAACCTACTTTATGGCCTATCAAAGTCCTAAAATAACAACTGGAGGTTTTAAATGATCTTGCAACTCTGCTACTACTGGCCATATTTATAAAAAGAATTTCTGGGGCAAACAGCATGAACATCTGGTTGGTTTACGCTGTAATTTAGAACCTTGCTCCAGAAATGTACTTTATAAAATATAGCACGTCTCTGACACAAATCTTAAATGGCTTATATTCGTGCAGTGCTGGGTTAAAAATGAAATAATAACTACGGGCTAGTTGCCTAGAGTTTTAATTGTGGATTTGGCAAGCAAACAAAATCTGTATTTTTGCAAAGCCATCTGTAAATAGATTTCCAATTTCCAATGTGCCAGTCAAACCGAGCCTAATTTATTGTTCCAAGTTGCATCTGTCATACTGAATGCTTCTGTCTGTTTACTATGGGAGACATTTTTTCTGTAAACAAACAAGTAAAAAAAGTGTGTAGGATCTGAGAGTCATAATCTGAGGTCATACACAGGCACCCTTTGGCCCGAAGAGAAAGTAAAGCTAAGGGACGCCATCGGCCTCATGCCTCTCACCCTCAGTAACATTACATACGCACTGTCCTTTTTACACAAACTTACATACACTAACACACATGCACACTCACTCTTATGCAGAGTCTCCCTCTGTCTTACATATACACATTCATGCTCACAAACACTTATACATATACATTCATGCTCCAGCTCGGACCAATTCTTTGTGAACCGACCCAGGCCGCCCGTCTTGTAAGGTTTGCTGCTCCACAGAATCAGTAAATTTTCTCTCATCCTGCATGTGTCTATACACTAAATAAACATAAGGTTATATGGGATTTGTAAAACTCCGACGAAACTAAAGAAAACTAAATTGCAACATTTTGTTAAATTTGTTCATTTGTTTGCCTGCTAATTTCTCCCTCTCACACATTTTCTGTGCAACTACTGTTGTCAGTAGTTACAAAATGTTGCTTTATCTGGGGTCTTACGGGCTTAAACAAGCAATGATTAGTATTTTTTGGCAGCATTGGTTAAGGTTCAGAGTAGGTACATGTGTTAAGCAGAGTCCAATAAATCTAACAGGTGCTGCTTATTAAGTATTAGCAAATAAAAACTCCACAGGAAACATCAAGGTGCAAATGGTTTCCTACAGCAAAATAGAGAGATATCTATACTAAAACAAATCTTATCTCAGATCACTCTCCAGCTTTAAAATTCTTAACCATAGCACCAACTTATATTATAATGGTGCAAAAATTAGGAAAATATGAATAAAGCTCACAGGGGTTCTGTGGACCTCAAGTTACTTCTACTGGGAGGCTGTTCATATATCCACCACCCCACAGTAAAGTACATCTTCCATACAGTAAGTAAGACTTTATTACATGAAATGAAAGTATAAATCCCAGGGGTCCTGCAGACCTCATGGTTCTTCGGCTGTGAGACTGTTCCACATATCTACCACCCTCTGATTAAAGTAAATCTTTTTTTTTTACGTAAATAAAACTTTATTGCATTAAATAGAAGTAAAAATCTCAGGAGGAGCATTATTAATATGCAAATCACAATTAACCATTTCAGCGTCAGCATTAATTTACCTCTACAGACAAGCAGGGAATATATTGTAGCGCAGCTTCTATTGCACTACACAGCCCTCACTTTTCTCCGGTGTTTTTTATTCTATGAAGCAGGACACTGTCTCACATACTGACTCTCTCCTCCTCCCCGCTCCCTGTCAGCATGGTCTCTGCATCTGCCAAGAAATCAGTGGAGATAAAAAAACAAATGGACAAGAAACAACATTTGTTGCCCCAAAACAAATTAGTAAAAAGCAAAATGAACAAATTATTCCAACATTGTTTTGTACTTTGTGCACAAGTCTATGATCTTGGTTCAGGCAGGTGGGGGATGGCTAGTCGAAGTGAGAGAATGTCAGCGCAGAGTGTTAACGAGATAATAATAGAATTCTGGTCTTCTGGCAGAGATTAAACCTTCCCTTTTAACAGAATATCTCCTCATAGACCATTAGACCATAGACCAAAACTTTCCCAGCAGAGGGGAGAGATAATGGCTTGTATTTTTCATGTCCTGGGTTTCTTATCTTCTCTTGCTGTTACACTTTCCTAAATTTTGTTGACATCAACTGGTCATTTGGAAGGCATGTCATTCACTTTGACGAAACAGAACCAGCCTCCAAAACATATTCAGATTTTAAGCTTCAATTAAAGAACAATGCACCCAAAATTAGTCGCCCTGAGATGATTAACCTGCATAATTGGGTCTTCATACACCTCAAACAGGATTCTGCTTCATCCATGATCATTATGGAGACTCACGAACAGATTACGCAGCTCACATAATAGAATATTTGTTTCTGAGATTTAAAGAGCTGCAAATACACCATGTCCAGAATTAATGAAGTTCTCTGAGATGAGACATGCTTTATATTCATTTTTTAATTAATTTTGTATACTTCAAGGGCAGAGACCAGACCAAGATCACAAAAACTATTGCTAAATGCTTCCGAACACAGTTTGATTTCTAAAGTAGTAAGCACAGCAATCCACCCAGAGAACTTGCTTCATGAGGATATGTTGGGCTCTTTTTTTCTCCTTCTGTCCTAATTATCTCCTCCTGCCCACGTTGTGTCAGAGGAAGGGAGGGAGCACCAGCCTTCCGTGCTTAGGTGTCGTAACAAGGAGTTACAGTAAGGAGCAGATCTTCATAGGCATTTGTGAAACAAAAATCAGCAGGGAATATGTATCGAGCCCCCATATCTCTCATTCCACTACAGAAACCCAACTGATTAATCAAATCTCTCTCCTCCTCCGCCTTGTTTCTGTTCCTTCATGTCAGCCTGGCTGGGTGCCGTTGTCATTGCCCTCCTCTTCCCACGCAGTTCCACAGTCCGTGGAGATGGTGCCAGCCTTCTCGTGCTAACGAGGAGGCCTGGTAGTTAGTGAGCTGTGGTTTTGTGTGCGTGGGTTGAGGGGCATATAGTGTGTAGGTGGATGTCCCTTCTGAAAGCCTTGTGGTATCGAGAGAAGCAAAGAAACACGTACTTGTAAATATCTCGCGAAACTGCAGGAACAAAACGAAACAGTCCAAATGGTATTAGGTTATTAGCTATTTTAAAGTTTGTTTTGTTTATTTTTTTAAACTCTTCCTTTGGTTTTTTAATAATAATAATAATTTTTATAATACGGCAGAACACATTTCTAAGGAATGACACGACTTAGAGATTAAAGGCAAAAAATACAACAGAAACTATTATTATTATTATTATCATATAACGCCAACAATTTACGCAGTGCTTCTTACAATACATATATTCAAGGGGTCTGAGGAGATTAGAGTTGACAGACTAAGACAAACCGATACATTAAGTGGAGAGGACACTGCAGGTCGAAGCATTATCTGCAAAACTCTGTTATTGGACTAAGTGAGCCTGTAGTCCAATCTTGTTCCTGCCTACCGCTTTTTCAGGAAGGTTATTCAATATATATGCTACCCTTTCAGTGAAGGGATTTGCTAGAAGCTAGAGGTCCTCAACAGCTAGTATTCCAGTAGTTGGTAACCTGCAGCATCTATGAGTCTCCATCGATGTTTGGTTGGTGGAATGATGACTGAGGAAACTGAGGATGACTGAGGAAGTTCTCAAGGCCAGTATCCTTGTGGACACCAAAGCTAGACAATGGTTTTACTTCTCTTTTGTACGCACACAGGTGATTGCCAGGGTCATATAGGTGGGCCTCAGTACCATAAGTAAGTAGTTATTTTATATAGTTATAATCACAGCATTATAAAATGGCCTATCGATAATAGCTGGGAACATTCCAGGATTGACTCAGAGTCTCAGAGCCTTCACCAGGTCTCAGGGTTGGTTTCTTCTGTGTGTGACCATGCCCTCTCATGCACATGTTCTACCCACTTTCCCTTGATCCCTGCCCATAGTCCCCCCTCAAAAAAACACCCCAGAGTTACCCCATCCCCACATGCAGTTACCCCCATTCCCACATGAAGCGCCTCCTTCAGAAGTGGGACAGCTCCGGGGAACCTGCCTTAGGAAGTTTCCAAGTAGGATTATAAAACAGTACAATGCATTGTACAGGAAGGTCATTTACTTGATTTACTGTAGAGTGTTACATAAACGGATTTATATTTTGCCTCCTTTTCTTTAGGGGAGCATTCTCTGAGGTAGTCCTTGCCCAGGAGAAGAACTCACAACGCTTGGTAGCCCTGAAATGCATTCCAAAGAAGGCTCTTCGTGGCAAGGAGGCCGTGGTGGAGAATGAGATCGCTGTTTTGAAAAAGTAAGAAACTGGATATTTGTGTTAATTTAACAAATATTTGCCCATCTCTATTTATTGGTGGTTAAGTGTTTTATAAATTAATTGAGCATGTGTGCGTTTTTTAAATAGAAGTCCTCCCAGCCTTCCTTTGCCCTGCAGAGTATTTGCAGACGCAGAATGCCACCATGCGTTTGCAAAAAGACACATCACTAAAATGTAAAGAAAGATTGCAGCAATCATATGTGTTAAAGTGTACATGATGGCTGGAGCGTCCCTTTAATAGCACTTTAGATCCACGGCAGCAGAGACTCCACCGTTCTGAACTCTGCTTGAATATATAAAGAATGGCCGTCTCTAGCCATTAACCCCTTAAGGACAATGGGCGGTCCCTAAACCCATTGAAAACAATGCATTCTGAGTCTGTACATGTACGGGCTTTGTCATTAACGGGTTAATAACAGCTCTTTGTGGATTCTTTGTTTGACGATATCCGCAGTCGGTGGTGCTGGACTGCCGCTGACTGCTACCTGTAGCATCCAGTTCTGATGCACTCCCTCCTCCCGCTTCATAGCTTATACCACCGAGACACTGCGTACTGATTATAAATCTCCTCACGTTTTTATGTACACATAATCGTCTGCTGAGATGTAGGATGCGGTATCGCAGCCCGGTCCATGATGTCAGCCTTATACACGTATTGCTCGTGTTTGCAGAGCTAAGCTGCAGGTCTTCGCATGCCCTCTCTCTCATTGCCAGTTCTCCTTTGCAAAAGGTTTATGAAGTAAGGAATTTAAGGGGTCCATCTATTGGCCCCTGAACCTTAAAACCTCCAATTTATCCGTCGGACAGCAACGTATTTGAGGATTTAGTTTAGGCATACGGCAGAGATGAGAGAATCTACTGGGATATATTAGACGAAGAGATTGGACAAGTCTAGCCAGCATGGATAGGCAGCCTCTGGCATTCCAGCTGTGGTAGGCTACACTCCCATGATGCTTAGCTGCACATACTGGCAATGCATCATGGGCATGCTAGTCTGCAGCTCTTGTTGTGCCCGAGGCCACATATTCCCATGAGCCGCCATTAAAACTAAAACAAAGATGCTAGAAAAGAAATATAGGTGTGGGTATCGGAAACAATGTCTGATAGATTTACTGTGAATAGAGGATTCATGCAAAACACGTTCCTCAGAGAGCTGCACGGAGCTGCTTGTAAAAACTGCACTCAAAACATCTCAACTACCTCATAGGCCTGTCACCAGACAATGACTGAGGCAGAATTTATGACTGTCACTCGCTCAAAGGACACAGATAGCCCCTCCAGGAAGCTGCCTCCAAGAACTGCACCAATCACAAGCTCCAAATAATCCCTGCTTCCTGGTTTCTCGTAACTTCTATGGCTGAGCCTGGAGAAAGTTAAACTTGCATTTACACTTCTATGGAGTGTTTGCAGGAGAGTAACTTCACTGCAGAGTGTTCTTAATATTTTTGGCCTTACTTCAGTACCGTAGAAGCATTTCATTTTAACCATATGGACGTACATGTACGTCCTGAAAAGAAATTCAATAAAGCCCTTTAGGACGTACCAGAAAGCGCTGGTAAACCGTTACATAAGAAATGCCTGATCCTGGGATCGGGCATTTCCTTTTGGGAGACATCACTACTGGCGTCAACCAGAAGGTCAGCAGAGGAGACAGACCCTGCAGGGATATCCAATCACCTACTGGCCGATCACATGCATTGCAATCCCTCAAAGCAAGTCTATGGAGACTAAGTTGGTGATCACTGTGTGATCACTGGAGGGGGATCACAGGGAAGAGAGTGATAAATATTGTTTCTCCACAAGTGGAAAAAGTAAAATAACAGGGAAGTGTATAAGAAATTCTAAGAAAATTGCAAAAAAACTATTTTTTTTAGTTTTTTTTTTACATACACGCACACAATTATTATTTTTTGCATGTTTCTATGGTTTCAACTGACAGCCTTATTTGTTCTGAAAACAAAAAGTATGTGTAAGGTATGTGGGTACACACAAAAAAAGAGAATCTTAATTAAACCCACATATGTTAAAATGGCAAAAAAGCTCTAGGACATAAGATACCAAAACCCCCTTAAACTGAAGTTTTTTTTTACTTTTTAATATTTTTTTTCTACGCTGCTTACCCAACTCCCTCTAGCCACCCACCAAAGTACCCTGCCTGCTGGTAGCCCACTGGGCATCTGCTGGATGGCCAGTCCAGGCCTGACTGTGATACACTCTTGTGCGGCCAACATTAGCATCAGAGGAGAAAAGGCAGGAAGAGAGATTTGGGTCCCGAAGAGAGACTGTTGCTCCTAAAGAAGGACATTCGGTAGATATAATCTGACATAAAACAGGCACCCATGAGGCTTCCCAAGTACTCAACTGTGTTATGTCAGAACGTTAGCAGCGATATATTTTGCTTATAGATTTGTCCAAGAATAATCCTACAAATGGAAGACTGGAATGTATATTAATATGGTCTGTTCCATTTGTAGATTCACGCAGAACACCATGTATGTAGCAAAGCTCAATTTATAAACTGCATTTCTTTTATAAATCTAAATGTCAAGGCACGAGCAGCCCTTTAAAAGGATTACATAGAAAACAGTTTTCAGGCATTTTAATTTACCAAGATGGTGGTAGAGAAATTGAAACGCCTCCCATCAGAGGTGGTAGATACAGCGAGTGGATTTAAACATGCATGGGGGATCAACGACTGATTAAGGTCTCTACAGTTGGGAAAATGGGCAGATTACGTGGCTGAATGGTTCTTATCTGCCATCAAATTCTACGTTTCTATATTATATGAGAAAAAAATTTAAGGTTTTACTCCGATTTCCTCTCTCATGTGTCAAGAACATAACAATCAAATGTTATATAACTGGTACAGGGATAATGGGCTACATTCAATGACCCATGTCAACATTAATTGGTGTTAAAGGTGTTTGAAAATGAATGCTTTGTGATTCGGCTCGCTGAATGAACTCGAACATGCGCGGTCAGATTCCAGACGGCAAACAAAAAAAAGCTACTATTGAAAGCAAAGGAAAATTTCTGTTAAGTAATTGAATTTTGTGCGCACAGTATATAACACTATAAAGAAATAAATGTAATACAAAATTAAACAAGCTGGTAAAAACACAATCTATTGGTATCCATTTGAACACCAATACGGATTTTATAATATAGCGGTTGTTTATTGGGCTAGAAACATAGAAACTTAGAATTTGATGGCAGGCAGAAATCGCTTGGCCCATCCAGTCTCAGACCTTAATCAGTTCCCTTAATCAATTCCCCAATTTAAATTCCCTCACTGTATTAGCATTTGCCATTTTGCTGGGAGGCTGTTCCATTTATCTACCACTCTCAGTAAAGTAAAACATCCTTATGTTACATCTAGACCTCTGACCCTCTATTTTTAGACTATGACCTCTGGTTCTAACATTTCTCCTGCATTGAAGTAAATACCGGTACATTTAACCCTTTTGCAACATACGGTGTACTATTACATTCTTGCAAACAAGCCCTAGGTAACTAAGGACCTAATAGTATGTCCTATGGTTTCTGTACCAGCAATGCCATGTCGCCTCTGGTACACAGGAGATCAGGCCTAGGGTCACCCCTGTCAGCAGGCGTTAGCATCACTAGCTTCCTGATGACTGACCCAATGTCAGGATATCAGAAAATGCCCGAACAAAGGTTTTAGGCGTTCTTTACTAAACAGCATTAAATCTAAAAGGAAAAAACGGAAAATGAAAAAATAAACAGTGATGTAACCATGACATCATAAGGGGTACCATCCAGTTTGAAAAATGATTCCTGAGGTCCTTAAAGACCTGAAAAGGATCTCCAGTCCAAAAAGTGTGAAAAGTGAAAAAAATAAAAATGGAAAAAAATGTAATGCCCAAACACCTTGTGCCCCTCCCACTAGAACTATACATGAAATAATATATTGCACCAAATCCTTTCTTGTGACAATCCAACAGCATTTTGCTCCATTATAAAAGTAAAGACCATATTCATGTGTGTGGGCACATATGGAAAAGGGTAATCATGGAGAGAAAGAGAGGAACAGCGAAAGAGAAGAAGAGAGAAAGAGAGGGAGAGAGAGGGAGAGAGAGGAAGAGAGAGGAAGAGAGAGAAAGAAAGAGATGAAGAGAAGAAGAGAGGGAGAGAGAGAGAAAGAGCGAGAGAAAGAGAGGAAGATAGAGAAACAGAAAGAGAGAGGAAGAAAGAGAAAAGAGAGGAAGAGAGAGAGAGGAACGGCAGAGAGAGAGAGAGAGAGAGAGAGAAAGAGAGAGAGGAAGAGAGAGAGTTTATCTGGCAAATCTTTTACCATTTGAGCAGCCCTCCTTCAAAATGTCAATATGCTTCTGGGGAAGAGGTCTCCAGAGCTGTGATTAAAGCAAATACCCACAGTATACTCTGCAGTAGCTATATATTCCATGTAAAAACCGCTCTACCATTAAAAAAATATTACCCAAACACTCTTTTATTTTGATGTCATAAAAAAAGAGCCACACTCAATGTTTGGTCTGAACGATGTCTCTACTAACCATTCTGTTTTGGATTTTCCTGTTTTTTTGTGATAAATGTATCGGTTGCTAACAGTTGATGAGATGCGCACAGGACTATTTGCATCAAACTGGGCCCATGTATGTCATTACTAAATCAATCACATCGAGTACACCTTCATTAATCTCCTCACCGTGTACGGGTTGGACAATTTCGATGCCAACCCTGTGACAGTCATAGGCCGTTTAAATAATATTATAGAGGGATTTGCTCAAAAAAAAATTCCTAAATCTCGATCAGCCTTGGTAAATTGCTGTTATTTTGCAGAGGAAAATTCGTCTTCATAATAACGTGACACGCAAGCCCCTCTCGCATCATGGGGCGGCGGATTAAAGTAAATCACTAATATTACGTGTCGGAAGGAAAGGGCTGTTTCGTATCCAAGTTTGACCCCTCTGAGACACAGTAATAATACGCTGAGTATCTGAGACACAGCAGGGGGTTTATTCGTCTTGCACATTGCAGGCATCACGGGGGGAATGTTCAAGATTTAACCCCTTAAGGACAATGGGCAGTCCCTAAACCCATTGAAAACAATGCATTTTCAGCCCGTACATGTACAGGCTTTGTCATTAAGGGGTTAAACATCTATAATTTATATTCTTCATAGATATAAAACACGTGGCTCATAACAGGTTTGGAGTCATCATACAGCATGTTCAAACAATTACCCCTCTGCTTCTGACCTGGCTTCATGTGACCTAGAAGCAAAAGGAGCGAGCGGTGCTTTGGCCATCTGGATTTTTTATGAGAACAAACCTTTTTATTTAATAGTAAACATGGTATGGATAGTTTAAAGATGGAGCTGCCTCTGGACTCACGAAGAGTCATTCTTCAGCACGGAGGAAAGAAAAAACCTTTTTTGTAGATTGAAGGAAATCTCTGGCTTGAAGAACTGCCCCTCCCTCGGGGCACTAAGAGGCTAACTCTGAGTAGAACTAAAATGTAAAGAATTTTTAAATGTCATAGCAACAAGAACGAGAAGTGCGTTGGGGTGGGATAAGGGCAGAATACAAATGTTGATCTAATATTCTAAGGATATTTTATGCTTTTTTTCCTAAAACATATTTTGAGAAGATGGAAAATTCTTTAATGAGTAAAAAAAAAGTACATATTTTTCAAGCCAAAAAGCATGGATCAAGGTGGTTCTGCAGATCATTTCACATAGAAACACTCTACAGAGGCTCGCAGCATTAAGCAAAGTCCCTATTAAAGAAGAACAGGACTGTTCTGAACATCGTATGTGCTATTATTCCCAGAGACTGGCGCTTGCTGGTTTCAATTAACTCCAAAAAAAACCCCTCCCCTTATCTTGTTTTCTTTGTGGTGGGAAAAAACATCTACTCTGATTTATACCATCATAAGAACTTTTCAGATCAAAATTGAATCTGCTTGGCATTTCTATTACTTTTTTAATACTTATTCCCAAAATAAGAACTTTTACTGTTGCTATGGGAACCTCAGAACTCTTCGCTGCTTCTCCACCACATCTCCCCGATGTCCATCTTCCTTAAAACCACCCACTGGTAAATTAGACATATTCCTTTTCACAGACAAGAAAAGAAACTTGTCTATATATTCCGACACTGAAACATTGTAAAAAGGTGAGATATTTTATCAAATGTTATTAGTCTACCAAGAACATCAGAAAACCCCATAGCATTTTCTCAGTTGTGAGA
>VKOC01016443.1:0-113458 GCA_009364415.1 Spea multiplicata
CTGTCCCCATTCAGCTCCCCGGTGTCACCTCTGTCCCCATTCAGCCCCCCATGTCATTGCTGCCCCAGTCAGCCCACTTTAAGGTATGATCCTGGTAGGGTACTCATATTAGCCTTTACAATTTCCCTGCTGCTGTATACTATACTTCCCATCCTCATCCAGTATCATGGGGGACATTTAACTGGCTGAGCATCAGGGGGACATTAGGCTTTGCTTTTTTTTACCATTCTTTGTTGGTAAAAAAAAATATTTTTCTCAATCAGAGCTTTTATTAAACAAAATAGTTTATATAGTTTACATGAATTAACATTTAACTTTTTTCCAAAGTGTCTCTTATATTCAGATTTTTCTTTTTCCTAAAATAATATTCAGATTTTGGGGGGCGTCTATATCAAGCAATTCATTATTATTTTTTATATATATATATATATATATACTCTGAAGCTGAGTATTGCTTGAGACCTGATGAAGAGAGGATAACTCTCGAAACTCTCAAAAGCTTGTCACCGCATACTCTGCAATACTGCAATACTTTTTGACATTGTGTCTACTAGACTAATAAATACGGCTTAACCCATTTGCATTATACATAGTGCTTGAAAACCACACATAGACAATGAAATGGACATTTGAGAATGGTTGATTCAAGAGCAGTTGTGGAAAAGATACACTGTAAAATGTGAGTTATAATACGTTCTTGCGTAATACATATTCTTAATTTAGAAATAAATTTTCAGGAAACGCTAACACAGAGCTGATGTTGTTTTATACTTATGTTAAATATCCACCCCCTTCTCAAAAAAGGGGGAAAATTGAGTACTACATATTGCATTATTTTTTCTTCTAGTTGATGTGCCTGTCACTAACATGACATTAGGTGTCCCACTGACTTTCATGTCAGTGTCTAGTCAAATCTGCGTTGAGTGGTTCTGTGCCTTTTCTTTTCTCCTGCTAATGGCTCCTGTGGTGGAATTTCATCATCTAACAATTTATCAGTGGCAGTGATTGGAGGACCAGAAGAAGAGGTCTACGGAAGAGGTACGACTCTGTATTTGGAGGCCTGAGCATTTGGACAGCGCAGGCAAGGGGTCGCCAGGAGAGCCAAAGCAAAGAGGAAGTTCACAATGTGAGCTAGGCCTTCAATGTATCACTGCAAAACGCTGTCAGTCTCTGATGTCATCATTACAGGCACAGAGCGGCTACAAAGCTTTTCCATATAAGTAGGTTATTAAAAAGTGCACAAAGGTGCATCCGAATGTTATTACAGGAGGTCATGCAAGTGCAGCGATGTTTTATCATTCTCTTTTTGCAGCACTTGACTGAATTGGAAAAGGCACACATAAATTGTTCAAAATTGATTGAATTGTAGATCCCCAGTGAGTAATTTTTACCACCGCTTCTGAGCCTGCTCCATAATCAGGTTATTGTGACAATCTCTCAATAACTATAGCAAGCAAACGCTCTCAATGCTTTTTCACCTCACACTTTCTTTGGCAATCTTCAGAATTTTCACAGACCAGGATTAGACAGACTTGAAGGCAAGCCAAAAAGACTTGGTAATTATCTTGTCAGCAGTTGGAAAGAAAGTTATTTTGTCTCAAAGGGTTGATTATTCCACAAGCATATTTGAGATGGAAATAAATAGGCTCAAATTCATTATATGTATAGATTGTCTAGAGGCTTTCTTACACAAACCTGGGGTTAATTACTAAAAGGAGAGTTGGCAAGGGAGTTATGGTTTCAACTCCATGAATTCCCTATGCATTTTAAAGGCCAGTTTTTCTGCAAGAACGTCTGAGTTGGCCCTGCACAATATATATAGTTTATATTTTAGTTTATTATTTTTCTTGTAGTTTTTTTATACAAACAAAATATACTGAAAATCAGAGCAGAAAGGGAGAATGTATAGTGCTAAGCACATCATCTCTGATTCCATAACATATAATTTTAATTTTTACTGTTCCATACATCTTCCCGTTGTTTAATTTCTCCATTGGGAGAGTCTTCATTAAACAGCAGTGTTCCTTTTTAAAGTTGCACAGGAGAAAAATGAACAAAAAAAAGAAAAGAACAAAACAAAGAACATTTTATAACATTATTTTCATCAAATAATAGTGGGGATTCTACTCAAATTACTTTAAAGTTAACCCTGTCGGGTAGTTTTTTTCCCGGCTGGATTCCCTCTTCATGTAAGGTAACGTCTGATGGCCATGCTGTATCGTATCATCGTTAATGGAAATTGCACCGCTTTGCTTACCCTACTTGCAACAAGGTAAATATTGGCTCCACTTATGTAATGACAAATTGGGTGTATAAAAGCTTGACCATGTAACTTTATTAGGGTTCAGTGATTAATTGCCTTCAGAACTTCCATTTGTCTAATATAGGTTCTGTTTGTTCTGAGGCTACCTTATTTGTCGGGATCCAACAGAGGAGGCCCGAATATCATTAACAGATGGCTGGTAAAGACATGGCTCATGCTGCAGATTGTTTAATCTACAGGAGTAGATTTTTTTGGGTTCTTTAATTTCTTGCCTGCCCCATACTCTAAATATAGGATTCTAGATTGCAGTTTATGGGTTCTGAGCTTATTTGTTTTTTCAACTTAAAAGCAGTTTGCTCTAAATAAAACTCTTCCAAATGTGAACTGTTGAACAGTTAATTTTATGTTGCTTATCTAATTCTACTTATTTGTTGAAAGACTTGTTGCACACCCATGTTGTTCACACGAGATGTCAAACTGAGTGACTCACGGAACCACCTGCTGGTTCTCCTCACACTGCTGTATTTAGATATTTACCTGACGATTGGCTGATGCCATCTAAATCTTGGTCTACTAACATAATAAAATCTCCTCTTAAAAATGTGTTTCCCTGCTGAACTTTTCAGCTCTTTCTAATCCCTTTTCTCAAAAAAGAATACTGCAATTATTTGGCATGTAGAAAATGGCTTTTGTGACTAATTCACACTTCAACCTACCAACCAGTATAAGAAATCTACCTTATGGGCTAACTACTTTTTTTCTTATGGAAGAGAATGAAGACACCCTTTATTTTGATAGAAGTCATAGCTGCATAATGAATTGGGTAAATTCTAGAATAAAATGCAGAAAGGTTGTCCTTTTTAAAGCGTGTTGCCTAAGAGCACCACAGCCTTCGAGTTGTGGGCCCCTTGCAAAGCCAAGCGTCAACTACATTTATTGAGGCCCCTCACATTCCGAGATAATTTAGTTACATTGTAGTAAACACTGGTATTACACGTCTCTATCATAAAAGAATATGCCCCCATAAACCACTTAGAAGTTGATTTAGCTTTGTACAGCAGGCGTGGTTGCCCAAATCCCTCAATTTATACTATTAGCTTTTACAGGCAATTGTTCAGTGTAGTGAAGTTATAATGTTAAACAAAACTAGATTAGATGTCAATGATCCACAAAGCTCTTTGTTCAAGGTATTCCTAATGTATATGTGTCCAATCAGATTGCTTTATTCAATCTCCCTATAGTCCTAATAAAATGTAGATAGGTGATAGGCATCAAAGGAGAAGATGAACATACATATTATACTTCCCATTAGTCTTGTTTTCCTCTTGAATCGTATTGTACATCTGTCTCTGATTTAAGAAGAGAATGTGGATTTATCTTCTCTGGATGCTTTATGCCCCCCACGTCAGACAGTCTTGAGACATTTCAGAGATGCTTTCTTCAGGGCTTGTCAGGACTCTGGTAACTCCATTGTCACTTTCAAGCAATATCACTGACTGAAATACAGTTGTAAAGGGACAGTCCAGCCATTCTGCCCACCCTTCATAACACTTCCCCAGGAAGAAACAGAGCAAGAAAGAAGACAAAAGGACAGAAGAACAAGAAAAGGCAAGACAAGAAGCATTGCTGCGGTAAAGGAGACGGGGACAGGTGGTTGGCAGAGAAGACAGGGAGCCATCGAGTGAGAGTGAGGTTAAATGACAATGAATTTAGTTTCTGAATGGAAAAAGACCCCCAAATTGAAATACATTGTCAGAAAACAAATGAACCAAAAATGCAATGAAAAATCATCATGTGCGTTATCCCACAGAATTGGTATCATTTGTTGTAAGAGTATATAACTATATTAGAGTTTATCCCTACATTTTATGTAAGTACTTATATGCTGACTATTGATTTGGCATCACAATTTTGTGATTCCAAGGGAGCGGCATCAATCCTGTGTGACCAGTGGAGAGCTCACGGTCCAAGGATGTTACGTTTCAAAAAGCAGCTTGACCCGACGTCGGTACCCTGAGCAACAGTGTCAGAAACATCCCTGGGAATAGTCTGCATAGTAGCTGGGCCAGAGTACCATAGCAGCGGCTGGGTAAATCCTGGTCCTAAAGATGTACAATAAAACCAGGGCTCCCAAAATAGCTCCCTCTCCATAACCACCTCTGAGTTTTGCCCACCCCCCTTACAGGTCCATGATTTTGTGGCTAGGTCTTGGTCAGGTGCCAAGCAGGGGAAAAGTGAAATCCAACCAGCACAAGCGGAAAACAGGTCTGTGAACCTTTAATTCTAGGTAAGACACAGAAATGCAGGTGCAATACATGAAAACAGGGATGGGCCAAAATAACCTATAGGACAAACAGATGTGCTGTCACAGGCATTATGGTGGGCCAGCTCATCCTTTCATAAAGTAGAGACTTACTGAGGATAGCCCTTCATAAAACATAGAGGTCTATTCACTAAAGCAGGGGTCTCCAAACTTTTGAGTATGAGGGCTTCATCATATATTTTACACATTTTTGTGGACCAAATAAAAAATAAATGAATAAATATGCAAAGAATATACAAAGAAGAGATGCCGTGCTTAAACTGTAAAATTACATTTAATGAGCAACCATATGGAAACACAGAGCACAGAGTAACACATGCAAGCCCTGCATTCCGTGTATAGATCAAATGAGAATGTCAGGACCCGGGCAAGCAGGTCGGGTGGGAGCCCAGTTGCAGGGGTCCTGTCTGTACCCCTTGATGCATCCTGATGGGTAGGTAGGTACAGACAGGCACACAACAAACAGATAAGCAGGACAGGAAATGGATGGCAGGAAGCCCACTGGCCGGAAGCCATGCCGGGCAGACGGCAGGAGAGTGTTTAATAGGAAGCTGGGTCAGAAGTAGGATACCAGGAACACTGTAATGCAAAGGCCTTATCTGAAGGGCAGCGCAGGTATATATAGGCAGGTAATTTTCACCTCCCTGGGCTGGTCAGAGGAGATTGGAGGGTATCCTCACCTGGCCCATGCTACCAGGTTTAGTGTGACAAAGCCCAAAGATTGGGATTGTTTCATGAAAACTGGGACTGTTCAGATATATGCTATTTTCTTAATGCACCATTTCTTCCACTGCACAAATTTAATATTAATAAGTCTATAGCTCCATTATGTCTTTTAGAATGTTATTTTATCATTGGATTGATAATTTTTCATAATATATATTATATATATAATATATAATAATATATATTATATATTTATACTTTTCATGTAATTTTTTCTTGTTAGTTTATACCAAATGAAAATCTACTCTGTAGGGCTAGTGGGAAAAAAAGTACTTTAATTCTGCATGAAAGAATCAGAAGCTAAACAACTAGCTATTAAATATTACAAGCTCCATCTGGTCTTGTACACTGCTGCTAAAGATGGGGGGGATGTGGGATTTAGACACAGCACAGCTTCACAATCTGAAACATTAAAATGCTACTGTTTTTGACATGATCAAGACAATTCAAGTGAAAAGTAAGCAAATCAGAGTGGGGTTTGTCCTTATTGTCACATTTACAAACACCTCTGTTAAATCCAGCGGGGAATTTTCATACACAGAGAACTAAAAAAAAAAACAGTTGCTTGTTGATTCAGAATCAACAGACTGTCTTGACTTCCAAGCTGCTCACTCCAAAACACTTCCTGCAGATAGCTATTTTTGGATCCTTAGTTTGAATATTTTGGTGGTCGATTAAACGGAAATCAGTGCATGGGAAGAAGAAAATGAACCCAAACAACCCTAAAGCAACATCTAGCGAGACAGAAGAGCATTGATTGTACGCATGGGAACAAAAAAGAAATCTGTCTTCACGTCTCCTTGGATGTTAATCCAAAAGTGTTTCTTCTTTGTATCAGATTACAGTCCCAGACAAGGCGGTGGTGTTTTACTATTTCACTGCCATGAAAGCTCATATTGTACATTCCTGGATTGGGAAGTAGAATATTGCATTGAAATCCTAGCGGCTGAGGATAATTAAGGACAGAGCAAAAGGTATAGTTACCATATGGTCCTTTATAGTTAGGTTTTCCACAGTAGCTTGAGTGCGGCCCATGCACACATATATTACATATATTTCTGATGAAGTGGCCCACTGCAGAAAAAACTTGACCCCTGCTCTATACCTACAGCATAAGTACAGCAACTCAGACTGCAGCCTCTAATATTGTCCTTGTGCAATGTGGGATATAACATATCCATCACTCTAATTACTATAGGGTTATATCATCACAGAACTAATTATTTATTATTCCATACACTATATATATATATATATATTGATAATTATGAAAAAGTGCACCTGAGGGTCTTATTCATCTGCTGCATTATAAACCTTGACAACAAGTGTTGTGGACATAAGCAGCGTTTTAAATGCAAAATAGTTTAAACACAATATTAATATATTAATCATATTTAAACAACAAATGCTCATAAAAATTACTCACAAATGACTATTTAAAAAGATATTGCCAAGGCTGCCCTTCATAAAAAAAATGGCTATAAAATATTATCAATAGTACTGTCAATTTTGAAGTCAAACTGTAGATTGTCTGTAATGGTGCATATTTGCAGTACAGATTTAGAAAGAATATAGAGTGCCCTACTAGAATTTGGCCTATTGAAAACGTATCCTGTCTGCTTTCTTGGGGATTGTTTAATTCATATAATTATTTGAGATGTGACAAGAAGTTAAACTGGTCAATAAAGGTATTCTGCCAAAACATTGGGGAATCTCCACGATACAGATCTCTTGTCACTGGTATAGCTATGTTATTATTATTTATGTTTATTGTTGTTAGTACAATTTTTATTTATATACTTTTCTTCTGTACAGGCTCCTGAGAATTTACAGAGCTGAATGGAGAGGGAGCATGTATGAGTGGGGGTGAGTGTTGTATAATTGTGGTGTGAAAATGTTGGGGCAGGGGTCCCAAGGGGATATAGGGTACCCTTCAGGTGACCTCAGTCAGTGCCAATTTTGGGAGCAACGGCTAACAGTCTTAGCTGACTTGTCCTGTACGGACTGGATTATGGATCTTGATGCCATCTTCGCAGCTCTCAGGGCTAGTCCTCATAGAGATGGTGGCAGGGAAGTCCATGAGCATTTGGATCAGATGAGAGGCTCAGAGGACAGTCAGGGGTCCTCTGAGGTCGAGCTGGATTCAGTATAAGAATAGAGATTTTGTTGAGGGGTTTCACAGAGGGTTTTGTTGAACATCCTCCCGCTTTTTTTTTGTTAGAAATCTGCGTTCTGTCTTGAAGTTTCCCCTGGACAATTTAGCGAAGGAGGTGGCTTTGGGCCGGATGGCAGGCCTGTTTGCCGCTCCTACCATGAAGAATTTGAGGGTGTCCCCACTGGGGGTGGTTCCTAAGAAAGAGCAGGGCAAGTTTTGGCTGATCCACCATTTGTCTTATCCATGGGGGGGGTTAGGTTAATGGCAGTATTTCAGCGGAGTTATGCAGGGTAGCCTATACCTCGTTCGATAAGGCAGTCCAGATGGTAAAGGCAATGGGTCATGGCACGCTGCTTTCAAAGACAGATGTGGAGGCAGCCTTAAGGCTGCCATTTTTTGAGTTGCCAATTTGAGGGTCTTTTTTACATGGATGAGACTCTATATCTTGCTTTAGGACCTTTTTAGAATGGGTAGTGAGGGAGGAGGCCGGGGTATCCACTATCCAACACTACATGGACAACTTTCTCTGCATTGGTTCTCTGGGCTCAGGGGACTGCACTTATCTGTTGGAGATGGTCCAGGTGGTGATGAGGTGGTTCGAGGTCTGAAGGGCCTGCTACCTGTTTGCATTATCTTGGTATCGACTGATTCCATGGCAATGGAGTGCAGACAAGTTGGCTGACTTAAAGGGGATGCCATCTGCAGTCATTGCTGGGGAAGCTGAGCTTGCATGTCGAGTGTTTCTAATTGGCAGGTTTTTTAGTAGACCCTTGGGGGTGGCAACTACAGGTGTGGTTAAGCCATGACATCTTATCTGGCTTACACGCCCCCTTCGGGATGATTTGTCCGTTTGGGGATCATTTCTGATTGGCTGGCCTCTGATATATGTAATGCCCAGTTACATCTATACGCGGATGCTGCCGTGGTTTTTGGGGCCATCCTGGGCACACAATGGTGCGCCGATAAGTGACCAGCATCATGGAAGGAAGCTGGGCCTACAAGGAATTTTGCTTTCCTTGAGCTGTTCCCAATCCTGGTGGCAGTTAAGTTGTGTGGCAGGTGATGTTTCACTGTGATAATTTGGGGGTGGTCTCAATGGGACCTTTAGGGCATATACCTGGTGTTTAGAATGTAACAGCTGATGCTATCTCTCATTTTCAGTTGCAGACCAGACATCATTTCTTGTAGAGTTATGGGCCCTTAAGTTGGACAAGCGACGCAGTGGATCCATAGTTCAGTGTCTAGCGCTACATGGGCCAGTATGGTAAGGTGTGGGATGAGTGGGCTCAGTTTCAGCTGGATTGTGGGTGATTTAGAGACCATGGGGATCAGGTTGGAGCATGGAGGGTTGCTTTCACTACTTTGTAGGTGGGAGGCGGGGGGTCTCCGGTTGTTGGGTCTTAGTTTCCTTTTTAAGCTGTGTGGCATCCCAGACTGTACTAAGGAGTTTTCGGTCTGGCAGGCTACAAAAGGTTGGAGGAGGGGTCCTGGGAACTTAGGATGCCGGTTTCCGCTGAGCAGTTGGTGAAGCTTTTTGCTGCATTGGCATAGGTATGCATGTCGGAGTTTGAGGTTAGCCTGTTTCGGGCAGCCTTTTCATTAGCATTTTTCGGGGGAAAGCGGATTTGGGAGTTGCTTAGCACTAGTAAGTGTGTTCCTGAGGGTGTCATGTGGGAGGATGTGGTCTTTGTGTTTCAAGATCAGTCGATTTAAGACTGATGCTTTGAGTAAGGGTGTGTGTGTACAGTTGGGTTTCATAGAGGGCTCTGTAGGAGCTTTGAGGGATTTTTGCTCAGTTCGCCCAAAGTGTGGCTACTTATGTATTTATGGTTATTTATGGAATGTTATGTTTTGGTTTAAGGCTAACACAGTTTAATCATGGTGATTTAATAAAAGCGGTGGCCTGTTTTAATCCAAATTGCACGTCGTGTGTTTATTGGGTTTTGGGGGACATAGTGTGCTCGGGTGGGTAGTCAGAGCACGGTACCCAACTACCTACTACTTTAAGCAGCATTTTAAGACAGGAGCTTGAGGTGGAAGGAGGAAGGTAAGTCTCACAGAGGGGCTCCAGCATTTTTTGTTAATCCAATGAGCCTCATTATGTGTATTGTGTCTATGGTACCATTTAGTCTATGGTACCATTCTATATCTATGCGGCAATATTGCTAGAAAATAACTTTAGTAAGAAACAGCAGATTTAATCTCAGTCTTAAATTGTGTAATGCACAATGACTAACATCATAAAAGAAAATATTGCTGGCATACATCACCCCATTCAGTGATATGTAGAAACATCTGTAAATTACGCTAAAAAGGCATAGATAGACTGTTGCTTTTATGCATCTATGCATGTAACTTAAGCTGGTAGCGGCATTATAGACTAGTCCTGCTATTTTGATTACCAATTAAATTTAAATGATTTCTGCTCTTCTAATGCTTACTCCTGTTCACAAACTATTAATATATTAATGTATTTTCGCTTACATTATTATATAAAAGTGATCAATTTCAAATTATGTTGTTCTACACATGGGAGCTGCCAGTGCACATTTTAAAACGTGAATCATTTGTGATAATAGCTTTACAAAGGGTGTCCATGGTTGTATATAGTCTCTCGCTCTAGAGTACTATAGTAGTCTATTAAACAATGCAGGCAGAGTTTGGGGATGTGTGTTCAGCCTACTTTGGCTGAAGGATTTCAACATAAACTGAAATGAAGGATCATTGGTAATAAAAGGACATTTGCACTGGCTATGCCTTTGATGGGGGCACATCTGATATAAAATTGAACAATTTCAAAAAGCAACATTAAATAAAATAATACAATAATAAATCACAAAATTAAAAGATCCCATTGTCGTTTGATCTCAGGTGTAATAGATATATTCCACAATGTTATAAATACATTGTAGTTTCCTTTACTGCCTAAGCGCCTTATCTTCTGATAGTATCCCTATATTGAATTGTATAAAAAAATCTCTCTCCCATCCTTATTCATAGGACCCAGTGTTACAGATTCCTTGTGATTGTATCATTGCCTTCTTTTTTTCCTATTCACTCACCTAATTGCTTTACTTGCTACATACATTTTGAAATCTAGACTAGAATATTTGACACAACATATAATGTACAGATACTTTTATAATTATATTATACTTGACATTCTGGTTCATATTTTTTGCTATACTTGTCTACCCGTTTATTGTGCTTATGCAGACACTTTCCACTCTCTACTCTATAATTTGAAACTTTTAACTAACGACAACATACAAAAGTTACCAAGAACATCATTTTATTCTTAGTTCTGCTTGCAGTATAATAAATGTAAGAAATTTCTGGCCACAAATGATTAGTTAACACTTAATTATAAATGAGATATGTTGTCTTATTCATCCTCAGAGGAGGAAAATAGGTTTACTGCTATCACCTTCTCTGTAACATCTGGTTAAATTATATCAGGACAAGTTCCAAAGCTCATGATTTGGAATTGTTGTATGTAGAAACCCAGCTTATTGTTTTCTCTACACATACACACAATTATAGACCACATGACATTTGTTTGCAATTTTGCCTAAACTTTCTTTTGCAACAAAGGCATTTTGTTTCATTATTTTCTATGTACTTAAAAGCGAGAAATAACATACACTAAATGACCAAAAGTATGTGGACACTGGACTAACTATTGAGTTTAGGTATTTTGGTCACACCCATTGCTAACAGGTATATAAAATCAATTACATAGGCAGGCCATCCCCATATATATATATATATATATATTATTTGGATTAGTTGCACACCAAGGTTCAAAAAATATTGCCACATAGCCATGCCATCTCCATAGACAACCACTGCGTTGTACCGTAGAGCTTTTCACGTGGCGTTGTCATAGGATCGCAGTTTTTGCCAAAGTCAGTTTAAGACATTTCTACCCTGCTAGACCTGAGTTCACTGTAAGAGCTGTTATTGTGTAGAATAACAGTAGAAGCCTTTAGGAGTAACAACAATTCAGCCACAAAGGGGTAGACACGCACACTCACAGAGCAGGGCTGCTAAGTGCTACAGTGTGTAAAAATTGCCTGTCCTCTGTAGCATCACTCATTACATCAGCACGAGTACAAAGTGTCAGGGACTTCATGAAATGGGTTTCCATGGTGGGCAGCTACACATAAACCGATCATTGTTCTCAATTCCAAGCATCAGCTAAAGTGGTATAAAGTACCCCACCGCTGACTCTGGAGCAGTGGAAATATGTTTAATCATGCTTCACTATCAGGCCTCCATTGATGAATCTGGGTTCGGCGGATGCCAGGAGAAAGCTACCTACTGGAATGCATAATACCTGTCACTGTTTCGCTGGGCTATTCAGGAAGGTAGTCCCCGCAGAAGTTCTTCTGCCCAGACTACTGCTACCGAGAGGAGACTCTCAGCAGCCGCAGCCCAGGACTTAGATGATCCAAACAGCAGACTACCTCCCACCAGCTGGAGATAATTTCTGAGCAAAGGCAGCAAGGCGCAGCACCAGACAGAAACACTAAGCGGGTAGTCGGGCGAGCCAGGGGTCTGATACACGGAGCAGGATAGTCGGACGAGCCAGGGGTCTGATACACGGAGCAGGATAGTCGGACGAGCCAGGGGTTTGATACACGAAGCGGGTAGTCAGACGAGCCAGGAGTCAAAACCAGAAGACACAAGCAAAGGTACAGAATCGTGGAGCAAACGGGAAGTCAGGTAAGCCAATGGTCAAAAAACTAACTGATAGCAGGAACAGATAACTATAAACTGAAAGACCACAACAGGGTGCTTGTGAAAAGCACAGCCAGCTTTTTAAAACTGGCGCCTCTTCACAAGCCCCTCCCGGAGCAGGACCAAAACCACGCCCCCCAGCCGTCCATCATTCCTCCTGCAACGTGCGGCGTGCTCGGGAGGAGGACCGACGACTGGAGAGCGGGTAAGTACACAGGCTCCGGGAACTACGGTTCCCGGAGCCGAATCCTCCCCGTGTCTCACTCCCTCGGGCAGGGGATCGTCCGCTGTCCGGGGAGATGTTTTCCCGGGACCCGCGGACGACCCTCCGCCCGTTACTAACACCGCGAGCGGAGGAATGGCCGCCGTCCCGAACGGCCGGCGTGGGAACTGCGGCCAGCCCTCCTCCCGGCGGCGTCCGGGATCGCGACATATATATATTATTTACATAGTCACTACTCACTAAATCAGTTTATCATGTCCCCAATTTGACTGTGAGTGTCATGCAAAGGTTGAATATTTATTCGGCAGCAAGAGTGTTAATTTCATTTTTATTTATTTCATTGTCTAACGCACATTTTTAATAAAAAATAATAAATTAAAAACGTTGGCAGGTAAAACTGTTTCATATGTTGACATTATTTAAAGGGCATGTTTATCTCAAGTGAGAAAAAAAATGTATGATGTGTGCTTATTGAAGAATAAATCTGTGCAGTAAAATGCTTGAGAAGTGAAGCATGAACTTAAAGTTATGATGCACTAAGATTAAAGACACCTGCTGCAATCTAGAAAATATTGTATTTAACAACTACAGAAGCTGAATCCTACCCAGATATTTATCTTCCTGTCAACAAAACATAAAATCCCATTATTATAGTAGAATGAAAGGCATAATATTTGGAAGGGTAACAATGTACCAAACATTTACAAGGAATAATTTTGGAAGTATACAATAACCTGCCTTTCTTGCTTAAGAGTGTTTAAGGTAGCTAAATCAGGACTGAGATTATTTTTGTGCAGTTTACACAATGTTAAATAAGTCAATAAATGTATATATTATAGAAGACAGTGTTAAAAAAATAGTAACTATTAATTATTGCTGGTATTAGTGGTAACAATGAAGAGTCCTGCTGTCAGTATACATTATTTAGATAAGGGATTTGCACATGAATTCCTTTTGCTATCAATTTGTGTGGGATTAAATATATCTACGTATATATATATATATATATACCAATGTAGACTATAACTACGGAAGAGAAATAAAATAGGTTATCTCAGCCTAAATAGAAGTTATGTGAAGTGATGACCGCATTTTCATTATCTGTTTAGCACCCAGTTACTGAACTAATTGCAGACCTGGTTTAGCCATTTCTTTGACTGTATTTAATAGGTGCAATGTGTTATTCAACTGTATCGTCATAGCTTTTTATTAAAGGTAGCATTCCTATAAATATTTTACTTACACTGAAACATATTCATGTCACGATTGCAGATGCTTACATGCTGACAAACGTCTCTAATACACTCAAAGCAGCCCACACCCTCACTATAGGTGAACCAAGGCTGCGCTACACAGGTTATACTGTGTCAAAGAACATATAGTATGTCTAACTGTTCCTTCCCTGTCAGCTTCTCTGGCAAGACATCATCACCCCTTCCACTTTAAGTTGGCATCCTGCAAGGTTCAGTCCTTGGCCCTCTGCTGTTCTCTCTTTATACTTCATCTCTTGGGAGACTAATCAACTCATTTGGCCTCCAGTATCATCTATATGCGGATGATACGTAAATCTCCCTGTCTTCTCCTGATCTCTCTCCATCTCTCATGTCTCGTGCTTGTCTGCTATTTCTTCATGGATGTCATGACGCTACTTAAAACTTAATCTTTCTAAAACTGAACTCATTATCTATATGTTATACTGTAGGATAGTATTTCCCCATCAACTATTATATCAGATATTTGTGATATTCCTATTTTCGTCCATATAGATATATCCATATCTTCTACCGTATATTATAACCCACAATTATAGAATTCAAAGAAAGTGCATTTGTTAATTTATGTACATTCTTAAATTTGTTTAGAGTAAATAGGGCATCATCAATTATTCGGTTGATTAGTGTGAACTCTTTAATAATTTTTGTAATAGTCGGAGAAAAAAATTCTCCAACATATCTAAATCCTTCTGGAGATACTGTACACAACTACACAATAATCCCAAGTGAGGTCTCACCAGTGATCCGTACAACGGCATGAGCACTGCACTCTTTCTACTGCTAAAACCTCTCGCTATACAACCAAGCATTCTGCTAGCATTACCCGCTGCTCTACTGTATTGTCTACCTACCTTTAAATCCTCAGAAATAAATCCCTTTCCTCGCATGTTGAGGTTATGACAGTATCAAATATTCTATACTCTGTCCTTTGGTTTTTATGCCCTAGATGCATTAGTTTGCATTTATCCACATTAAATTCCAGTTGTCACAGCTCTGACCATTTTTCCAGCTTACCGAAATCATATGCCATTTAGCGTCTCCCTCCAGGAACATCAACCCTGTTGCAAATTTTTGTGTTGTCAGCAAAAATACATACCTTTCCATCAAGACCTTCTGCAATATCACTAATAAAAATATTAAAGAGAATGGGTCCAAGTACACAGATCGCTGAGGTACCCTACTGGTAACAAGACCTTGCTCTGAATTTATGTCATTGACTACAACCCTCTGTCACTCAGCTGCTCCCTAATTCATTCAACAACATTGGGATCTAAACTCACTATCCAGATGAAGAACAGCTGTAGAGCAGGACATATTAAGTACCACCTTAAGATATGCTGGTACTTGGGGGTCCTTCTTTATGTATCTAAGAACCAAGTGGAAAAAATTAATAGTTTAAGCCTAACTAAGTACATTTGGATACCAACTTAGATCCGTCTCACACTCATTCCTCCTCTACATTAGCCTAGCACTAATGAGATGCTGCAAGTAAGCCTGATTAGGCTTGCCATAGTCAAGGTAAGAAATACTCAATTCAGCTCTCCATGCATTTTAAAATCACTGGTCCTATTTAAGCAACTTACTTGCTATGATTATAGTAGAAGCAGCTACAGCTATCTACTAAAACGTGGAAAAACCTTTCCAAACAAATCACATCTCCTTTAAATTCAGTCCCCCCAAACCAAACATCTGCCATGTTTATGTTTAAAATTAATTTAACATTACTATGGAACTGCATATAAATCAGATTAATTCATATTATTGCTCCCTTCTCTGTATGTATTTGTTTTATTTTAACTATATATTGTAATAGCTCTCTAGGCTGTACTAGAAAATTAAACAATTATATTCTTACTGTAAAATACTTTCCAAATAAAACATTTCTAAAGTGAAAAGAGGCAGCCATTATAAAAGATGAGTTTACCCCAGGTGACTTCTTTTGAGAAACATGATTTCAAAACAGCAGCAAACAATCTTTGATATACATGTGTTACTGCTAACTTAAAAGGAAGGAAAGCATACTGTTTTTGTTTGTCTGAACACAATTGGAAGTGACATTTTTAAAGAGATCAGAGAAGTTTCACAAGGAATAAATAAGCAAATACAATTATTACTTAGTATTTAAGCATACTGACAGGGCCTGAGTGGCCTAGCGGAAAATGGGGAACCTTATATTGTTAATGACGTAATAACCTCGGTTGTAGAGGTCGCAACTGCACTCTAGGGGTCCCACATGACCTCTCTTATTGCCCAGGGGGAGCAGGAATGCAGCAGGGCAGTAAAAGAGAGGTTGTTAGAAAAGTGTGAAAGCCGCAGATAAGGAAAGGGATGTATAGGTGTGTGTGTTAGCATGATGCATAAGGCACAGACAGTCTGTTTTGGGGGCAGAAATGGCACAAGCAGTCTGTTTTGAGGGACAGAAATGGCAAAAGCAGGCTGTTTTGGAGCAGAAATTGTACATGCAGGCTGGGGCAAAAAGCTGTTTGTGGGTATGCTTTTTATGGCCCATAATTGGTTCAAAATAACATCTATCATCTGTTCCTGCCCTGCCATTGATGAAGGCCTATAGTTCATATAAAACTATTAGCACAAAGGAGTTCTTTGAAGTAGTCACAAATCACCAGCCAGCAGGTATGCTAATTTCTTTCTCCTTTTTTCTACCATTGTCTTTTCCTATTCTTACCTATCTCCTTCTTTATGTGGTGTAGGGCCCATGTGGCCCAATTGTGAGTTGGGAACAAGGCCCATTTCCCCAAGTTTCAGAGACAACCACTCAGTCATCCTTTAATTGATGGAGCAGGTTCTGTGAGTACACAGGTGCCTGGAGAGGACAACAGGCTTTTTTAGCTTACCTCTTTTGTTTTGCTGCAGCTGTTCTTATGGCCTCACATAAGTTGGCACCTTTATACAGTACATGGTAGAGCGCTATGTAGTCTGATTAATTTTGTCCCCAAGAGTCAGGATTGATGTTGAACATTTTGAGAGAGCGACTCTGAGAGTGTCCTTTAACCGCTTCTTTTGACCCCTGTGGGAGTGCTGTCCTTGCTGCAACTTGCCATTAAAAAAAGTCTCTTTGGTAGCCAATAGTCTGGCATACAAACTACAAGTTCAATGTTTCAGTCTTAGAATGAGAATTTTTTCCAGACTCCCTCAAGCGTATGCACATCCAATAAATACTCATAAATCCCACTCCACCCACTAAGTAATCCCTCCCCCTTAAACACTGTATTAAACATATAAATATATGTATTGCACTTGCAAACAAATATAACTTAGCTGGATAAAACATACACATAATTGTTTTGCACTTGAAAACAAATATAACTAGCTGTATAAATACATATAAATATATTATTGCACTTAAAAACAAATAGCTGACAGATTATATATTACACCTTATATCATATAACAAAAGTAGTAACATATTAACAGTCACTTATTGCTAAATTAATATCAATACTGACAGCATATAGACTAGGAGGTATGTATTTACAGTTGTGTGAAACAGAAAGTACACCCTCTTTGAACTCTAAGGTTTTACATATCAGTACATAATAACAATCATCTATTCCTTAGCAGGTCTAAAAATTAGGTAACCACAACCAAAATGAACAACAAGTGACATATCACATTGTGTCATAACTTATTCAGCAAAAATAAAGCCAACATGGAGAAACCATGTGTAAAAACCTAAGTACACCTTATGATTCAATAAACCTAAGTACACCTTATGATTCAAGCTTGTAGAACCACCTTTAGCAAAAATAACAGTTTCTTGCATCGTTGTAGAGGAGTTTTGGCCCACTCAACCTTGCTTTAGTTCATTGAGGTTAGTTCTTGCACAGCTCTCTTAAGGTCCCAACCCAGCATTTCATTCAGGTTGCGGTCTGAACTTTGAGTGGGCCAACCACTCTGTTGCAGATTTGTTGGTGTGCTTGGGATCATTTTTCTCAGGGCCGGCCCATGACATAATGCCGCCTGGGGCGAAGTTTAAAATGCCGCCCCCCCCCATTATCTATCCTTACTCTCCCTGCCCTTTGTACTTACCTTTCAGCATTTCTGCCGCGAGTCTCCCTGCTCTGTCTCGGTGCCGGCTTGTAATGCTGAGCGCCGGAAATGACGTCATCTTCCGGTGCTCAGCGCATTACAAGCCGACACCGAGACCAAGCTAGAGGGCTCGCAGAGCAGAGAGAGGGGCGCCGAGCGGGTACTGACAACTTGGTAAGCGAAAACCACTCGGTGCCCTCTCTCTTTTCAAAAGTGCCACCTGGAGAAATTGCCCCACTCTGCTCCATGGTAGGGCCGGCCCTGATTGTTTTGTTGCATGACCTAATTTCGACAAAGCTTTAGCTGTGGGGCAAATTACCTTAGGTTCAAATATTGAATATTTTGGTATACTGGGAAGTTCATGGTTGACTCAATGATGGCAAGGTTCCCAGGTACTGTCGCTGCAAAAACAAGCCCAAATCATCATCCCTTCCCCAACATGTTTGACAGTTGGTACGAGGTGTTTATGCTCATATGCTGCGTTTCGTCAAATGTGGTGCATTATAGCCAAACATTTTCACTTTAGTCTCATCAGTCCAGGCAATGCCGTTAAAGTAGTCAATTTAGATTTTGTTAAGCCATTTGATTATTTTGCAACGTGAGTCTACAACAAGGGCACAATGCCTCTGGGATAACATTTCTACTTTGAGAGAACACTAGCTAAAGAAGGAGCATAGGATTATTATCAATGGAGTGCTCTCACAAACATTGTTACAGCTGAAAATGAAGAGATTCAGGTTTAAGCAATAAAATATTTCAGTTCTAGGCTTACTGTTGACTTTTCATTGAGTTTGTTCACAGATCAGTTATAACAAATTTGCAAAGAAAGCTACCTGACATATTTAATTATTGCACTTCAAAATGTCCAATAAAATCCACATTTTCATACATTTGATGAAATCTTGCAATTTGCAATTAATTTTCAATCATTTTAGCTAGGCAGTCTCAAAACTATGAAAATGTACTTTTTATTTCTTTGTTTGAGCATAAAGACCTTTTATGAAATGTCCTTTTGTGGTACATGATGACTGTAAAATAATTACACTATGAAAAAATGAGCCATAATATCACTCTAGTCACGTCTAGTAATATAAATAAAATACATATGAGTCTGTCTATGTTTTCATGTATATTCACCTTGGAAAAATGAACAGTTGAGTTTGTTTTTCAATCTATGTGCAATTATTGGGACATACCATAGTTGGCTACTCAGAGCTCTCCCTCTTAAAGGAAGTGGCTTATAGAGTGGGTAGGGCTATCCAGAGCCAACTTATTCCAATATAACAGATACCCATATACACACCACAGTGAAAAGTCCCAGTCTTTTGAATTACAAGAATCATATTTAAAGGGACAGTAAGGGTCCACTGACAAAGCTAGGGGTCTGTATCATGTTTTTGCTCCCGCAAACATGTTTAAAATGTATACTTATATATTATTATAGCCAACTAAATGTCCCAAACATAACCTAGCATCAATCAGACTTGGGGCTGTCCGAGTCCGGTGTGGAGGCCATCTGACCATGCATTATTGAAGTGAGAGCCCCTGCTTGGGTCCTGGAAGTGCTCAGTATATAGTGATGGGAGTTGTGGTTTACCACCTTCAGTGCCTGGCTCAGTCTATAATGATACAAGTTAAACTGTCAAAAGACCTGCATAAAGAGGTAATGGAAATTTATAAAGATTGAAAAGGATATAAGAAGTCAGTATTGTTCAATTTACTTATTAAAAAGTAGAAAAAAAATACCATTCCCACTGTGAAGCATGGTGGTGACTCACTGATGTGTTGGAGGCATGTGAGCTCTAAAGGCACAGGGAATATTGTGAAAATTGATGACAAGGTGAATGCAGTATGTTATCAGAAAATACTGGCAGACAATTTGCATTCTTTCACACAACAACTGTGCACAGGGCGCACTTGGACTTTCCTGCACGACAGCGACCCTAAGTACAAGGACAAGTTGACCCTTCAGTGGTTACAGCAGAAAAAGATGAAGGTTTTGGAGTGGCCACCACAGTCTCCTGACCTTGATATCATCAGGCCACTCTGGTGAGATCTCAAACGTACATATATTACCAAGGGTTTGCAAACTTTTGAGCACAACTGTATGTGAGGCTCACTATATGCTTATGCTCACAATGAGCTGCACTGTATCTTATCTGGCTAACTGAATACTCATGAGGGCTATTCTATTCCACATGCACGTGCATAATGGAGACTATAGTACAAAACCTCTATAGTACCAAAGGTTACTTTACTCTTCCGTTGTCCCTATTATTAAGTACAATATAAAATATAAATAAATAACTGGGTTTTAGTACATTTACTTTACTTTTATTTTCCATATTCTACAGCACTAATATCATTCATTCAATATAACCCCTGTAAATGTGATAAAGCTCCCCTACCTGGTATTGATGCTCCATAGCAAATGTATCTGCCAGATACCAACAATGTATGGTAGTGTTGATGGGAAATTGGTGATATAATTTGTACCATAATAACTATGCAGAGCTAAGTTATTCTAATTATATGGATTGGACATAGTGGGCAGAGCTTTGGGGCAGTGGGTATGGTAAATTTTCAAACTCTGCTGCAAAAAGTATCCCTGGATATCTGACAGGTAGCCATGCCAGATGCTTTAAATTCATATTTGACATCAACAAAGCAAACACAGTCATAAAGATTATTTTTCCTCTCTTGGTGACCTTCACAGTCATGCAATACCTGACATATCCAAGAAGTTAATGGTGTTGCACAACAAATTTGTATCGAGAAGTCTGTCACAAAAAGCACTGTACTTATCATGACCCATGTCTGTAATGAAATTGAACAACAGATGTTAACAATTTGAGTGTGTTATTTCTGGTGTAAGTACATCTTGTACAATACATTATTGTTCTGGAATACCATGGCTCATAGTAGCTACAGCCTTTACACATCCTCTTTCAAACAAACTGAAAATATATGTTTTGCCAGGAATCTAATGCTACATTTGGCTCAGCAGACATTGACAATTTGTGTTCTGAGAACAAAGATAAAACGTAAAAATTCTTTCCATTTGGCAAGGCCTAAGAGTCTAACCTGTAACTAAACCTTAACCGTTGTATAGTGTTGAGAAAAAAATCTTAGAAAGATTAAAAGTGATACTACTTTTTTTATACCTTGAAATGCGAATTTAGATGTTCAACAATCCTATCCTTTAATATGGTTTCCATTCATTTCCCCACTACTGATGCAAGACTTACTGGCCTATAGTTGCCCGACAACTCCCTATTACCTTTCTTATGTTTGAGCACAACATTCGTCAATTTCCAATCTTCTAGGACTGCTCCTATTAACAACGATTGGGTCAATAAATCAGTTAACTTTTATGCTAGCAAACCACTAAGCTCTTTTAATAACTTTGGGTCTATCCCACCAAGCCCCATCAACTTAATTGTCTTTACTTTAGAAAGCTAGAACTAGAATCTCTATAAACTTAGAGGCCCCTGCCCCTGATTTGTAAATCTGTAAAAAGTTAAAAAAATATATATATTAATTGAGGCAGTTAGCTAGGACTTTATCATCTACATATCTTCCTTCTTTTGTTTTTAATCTAACTAATCATTGTTTGTCATTCTCATCATCTCAGCCCTTACTGGATGTTGGAGTCCAGAGCGCAGGAGTGTAAGAACACACAAAGTGATAGAAACACATTTCAAAAATGAGACACAAGCGGAATGTTTGGTTATAGGTGTTGCGCCTACCTGGCCCAGGAGATGTGGAATACTATGCAGGGTGGCCGAACCATGCACTGTCTACTATATAGCAGAGAGATGGGAACTGCTAGTAGGAGAGTGAGCAGAGGACGGCAGACGATATGTGCGCCACAGCAGGCGTAGGGTTAAACTGCAGACTCTGAGCAGGACAGCAGATAACAGGTGTGCCACAGCAGACATCGGGTTAAACTGCAGACTCTGAGCAGGACTGCTGATGACAGTTGCACCACAGCAGGCGTAGGGTTAAACTGCAGACTCTGAGCAGGACGGCAGATGACAGGTGTGCCACAGCAGGCGTAGGGTTAAACTGCAGATTCTGAGCAGGACAGCAGATACCGGGTACGTCACAGCACATAAGGGTTAAAACAGAAGCCAGGGTCAAAGTCCACATCCAGGTCAGAACCGATAAGGCAGTCCAGAGGGAAGCTGGGGCGGATAGGCACGGGCCAAGGTAGGACGGGAGAGGATGGACGGGTAATGGAACAGGAGCAGACAGGAAGGGGTTAACAGGTAAAATATCGGGAAACTCAAGGAAACAAACGCTGAGTTGCTCTCTGAGACTTCAAACTACAACTAAGCACCTTAGCAAAGGTGTCAGTTGTTTAAGTAGTCCAGAAGCCCCTCTAATTAGATCTTCAATTTCCAGGACGCGTTCCCTTTAAGAGTGCCGGTATTCGCACACACTTGACGGGATGGCAGCAGACCATGCGACTGGAGGGCGCGTCGAGCAGCGGGTTCACAGCTACCCGCTGCAAATGTAAGTGCTGTTCGTGACAATAGGTATATTAAACAAAGCAAAGCATCTCACCATAAGCAGCAGAGTAGGAGTCATATTATGTATACAGACTGCTGGGGAGTATGAAGATAGAAAAGTCAAGGTAAGTATCCAAAAGGGTCTGGGACAGGTAGCAAGCAAAAAGGGGGAAATCCAGTAGGCAGTCCAGGTCAAACAGGCAACAGGCTGGCAAAAGGGTAAATCCAAAAGGCAGTCTGGGTCAAAAAGGTAACAGGCAGGCGAGCAGGTAAATACAATAGACAGATCCAGAGTCTGGCATGAACTGTGGCTCCAAAAAACTTAATGAACTCACCGCTCTGTTACTGGGAGGCAGGGATATAAAGCCTGTTCATTAGGTCAGGTGTAAGTAGTCTAGGCTTTATGTGAGGGAGGCAGGGTAATAGCATAACCAAAGACAGCTGAACAGAAATACACAGCTGAACAGAAATACACAGCCCATTAATTATATACATAGCAAACAAAGGGTAAAACTCTAACTATCCTGCAGTCAGGATAGAATCCTGACATTGTTTTATTTTCCTTTCATCATGCATGTATCTAAAATGTTTTGTCTTCTGTTTTACTGACTGGGCTATTTTCTATTCTGTATGTGCTTTGGATGCTGTTATAACTTTCTGCCTAATTTTATAGATCTGTCTAACTTTCTCACTCTGGGTTTTTGTATAGTTGCTAAATACTAAGTTTTTTGGGGGGTTTTCTATATTGGCTACCTCTTCTAATATTACTAATACGATTTTCTGTTGCCTTCAATGATTCAACTTTTAATCTCTCTTACTGAGAATTTTCTAATACTAATACACTTTTCTGTTGCCTTCAATGCTTCAACGTTTAAATAAACCTCCTGGATTCCATTTAAACATCTACAGTCTGATAATGACTCCTTGACACATATTCTCATTTGAGAAGAGGCAGCCCAGGAGACGATTAGGTGCACAACATGGCTAGACAGCTCGAACACAAGGTGTTAATGTTTCTTGGTATGGATGCTTGAGGAAATGAGTCTGGTCATGCAGGGGTCATCGGATCTTAAGAGGGTGTATATGCGCAGGAGTGGGGATGAGTGGCCAAGGAGGTGAGATCTGGCCTGATTTTAGGACTTTGTTAAGGTGAGGGTGATGTCAGGGGACAGGGGAGAGGAACTTTGCTATGCCATAGTCAAATCTAAAAGTTTTGTTTTCGCAGTGTGGTGTGACTGTTCTTATATTAAGCCACACCGACTAATGATCTCTAGACCCCAAACTTTCACCTACAGTTATGTATGGAGATTAAAAAACATTTTATAATATTGTTATATATTTTTGATGTTCTTTAACCTTCTTCTGACTTAACTTTAGATTGACGTTTAAGACGATGTTTCTCCTGTTTAATATAATTCTGTATGTGCTCTTTATGCATATTTGTGCACTTTTCTCTATTACATTTGTCTAAAACTAAAAAATCATATACACACTGTGTACTGTGTTCCCTTAATATATAGTCCATCAAGAACCAGAAAAAAGGAATAAATAGAAAATAAATTAAGAGACAAACAATCTATACATCAAGTGATAGCTCCCAAAAGTCCTTGCTACCTTAGACATCTATGTGGCTGTATGTGGAATTGCAATTTAAACACACACACAAATGGCCCCGGTACCCTCTTGTCAACCCCCCTGCTCTACTGTAGAACATCTGCAGATATACAGAAATCCTACCTGTCACGATCTCTGCAGCACCAGATGAAAGTAGGACTACTGCAACATTTTTTACAGTTCCGTGTATTTGCAGCAACAGATATTTTGTTTGACATTTCATTAAATTTACCATAGAAACTACTTACTTTGAGTATTGTTATAGAAACATATGTCCTTATGTGGAAACATTGATACTTAAGGGAACGTCTTCCCTGGAATAGTCACTCATAGTCTTTCTGTTTGGTTTGCTTTATGACTGCAATACTTATTTTATGTAACAGTTCTTGAGATTTATTAGATTTGCTTGCTATATATTCAGTTTTTCATGTAGCATGAATAAACAAATGTGTTCCTTACAAAGTTTTCCTTTTTTATTTCCAAAAACCATTGGATGTTTGCAACAATATTCAAATAAAATCACCATGTTTGTTTGGCAAAGCTAGTTCTTAAGTATATGAGAATTCACAATTTTCTAAATCTTAGTGTAGCAATTATAATGCATACAACTTTACTCTGCAAATTCAGAAACATCTTCATTAAAATTTATTTGGTTATATTATTTGACTCACTTTTAACAAAGACAAATTGAGCAAATCCTGAATCTAAAATTTTAAGTCAGATATACAAATTATAAATTCCTCTGAGATTGAAATTAGAAGAGCAGAACTTGCTCAGTCTGTCTCTCTTGAACTGGGGCCATCTGGTAGCTCTAATTAAGCCAGGCGATTTGGGATATGCTGTCATGATTCTTTAATGTTTCTCTTTTTGTTTCCTCTGGAGATATCTGCAATGTAATTTTTGGGGGGCTCCAAGAAAGAAAAAATAAATGTATAACATTCACATTGTGTAATGAATATAAAAAAATGTGTCCTGGTTATTTAAGTTTAAAGTTCCTGTCCAAGACTTATGGTATTTGGCATATTCGCTGCTTGAGGAAACTAAGCAACCAGGAACAGAAAAGTGATCTATAAATTTAGCAGAAGACATTAGGGGAATATATCCTAAGCCTTGATAGAATGTGTTCATGGTAGTCTATCTTCATATATATAATAATTTAGACGTATTTAACTGTTACACTCTTATATTTAAAACGTTTTAAGCACACACACAAATTTGCAATATTTCTAATCTGCATATCATGAACACCTGCAATATTTACTATTGCTGTTGAACTGATGACAATATTTAACATTATTAATCATATTTATGGATTCAAAATCAGAACATTTGTCCATCAAAGACATTTTCATTGTAATTATTAAAAGAGAAAAAGGAAAATAATAAAACACAACTGAGTCAACATTCAATCTCAATTCAACCAATTCATGTATTGGTGTCAATTCTCGTCTTGTCATAACCCTTAAAAATATGTATTGTACTAAACACTGCGTAAATTGTTAAAAACTAATTTCATTAGGTCCAAATACATATACTCACAATAAATGTCCTTGAACAGCCTTCTGAGTTATCCCCAATCAGGTGAAAACTGACATCATCAAAAGCTCTATGCCTCTACCTCATAAATACCAAAGGAAAGAAAGTGACAGAAAGTGTTAGTTGCCTAATAAAAATGTAACCCCTTAATCACTATTTTTTTACACTAAACTGTATGGTTATATCACTAACTCTCATTGGGATATCTGTAAGAACCAATACCCCCATAAGAAATCTAAAAAAAACATAAGTTATAATGCTATAAGAAAACCTCTTAATTTACTGGCTTGCTTTCGTTTCACTGGTGAAACATCTACTAGTGGGGAACAGGAGGTGAGCTGAAAGCATGAAAATATGTAATAGCATCAACTAGAGCTGCCTTTCTATAACTACCACCCAAGGACAGACAACAAAAATCTATGGACCCCCTGTGGTGATGCCACACCCTATCATGATCACACCTCTTCTTGAATAAGCCCCCTCTTGATTAAGCCAGACATTGACAGCCGTACAGCATAACTGCCATCACTGTATATTATGCCAGACATTGACAGTGGTACAGCATAAATGCCTTCACTTTACACTGAGCCAGACTGAGTGGTACAGCATAACTGCTATCACTATATATTGTACCAGACATTGACGGTGGTACCACAATCAGTGCCTGGCTCAGTAAGTAGTGGTAGGAGTTAAAGGATAGAAAAATAGAAAAATACAATTGACAGACATTGACAGTGGTACAGCATAACTGCCATCACTATATACTGAGCCAGACATTGACAGTGGTACAACATAACTGCCATTACTACTGACATACTGACATTGGTGGTTGTACAGCATAAGTGCCATAACATTACACTGAGCCAGGCATTGATGGTGGTACAACATTACTGCCATTACTTTACGCTGAGCCAGACATTGAGGATGGTACTGCATAACTGCCATCGCTATTTACTTAGCCAGACACTGACAGTGGTACCACAATCAGTGCTTGGCTCAGTATATAGTGAGAGGAGTTAAATGTGCACTGTACACCCACTTATACATAGACATTCATGCTCACACACACTTATACAGAGATATTAATGCTCACACACTTATACATAGACATTCATGCTCATATGTACTGTGACGCAATACCCCTTCACTTGGTACTTTGTCCGGGAATCTTTACTCACGCACAGTCGACCAGGCTGCAGAGACGGCTCAGACACGAGGAGGGTAAAATAAAAGGCTGGGCCTGTTTTTATTTTGTCACCACAGGCATTACAGAAAATAAATAAATCAAAACAAAAAACAAGGTTCTTCAACCTAACTGCAGTTGGGCGGCTTATCCGTTCCCAACAAAAAAAATAACAAATTGTATGCAATAATGGCAGTACTCAGTATTTTAGCAGCTCTCTCCCTCTCTCTCAGGGAGCCAAATGATCTCCTTTTGCTCTGAGGTCAGGAGGCTACTTAACTGCCTCTCCCATTAATTAGTGGAAACAGGTGAGTACTAGGAGAGTATCCGTGAATCTCCGGACTGGATTCCCACCTGTTGATCTGTTCATAAAAGGTGGAGTGGAGCACTGGCCCGCCCTACTCTCCAAGTGCTCCACCCCAGGGACCCAAAATACACAAACAACAGATATCAATAATTCCAGATATCTCCCTGGGGCTGGTAAAAACTATTGTGGGTAACCACCCTGCAAAATATAAGGGGATATATACACTCCCTCCATTATCATCCCCTGCTTTCTGTCACAGTACATATACATAGGAATTCATGGTCACATTCCAGGTCGGAAGGGCCCTTTATGGACAATAAGGAATGGACATGGAGAGACAGGAACAAGTGATCGCTGGGGTCACCTGGGACCTCTGTAGTTACAACACTCTTTGGCCTGGTTAGATGGAGATCCATGATGCAGACCCCATCTTAACCCTTGTGGGCTCCCTTACTCTCGTGGGCCCTCAGTGATGGGTTAGTTTTCCTCTGGCTACAAAACATATCTTCAACACCTTCAACATCTTCACCACCACAGCACAAACCACCTCCAACATCCCTGGAAAGACTCACGCCACTAAACTCTACACTCACGCCACTAAACTCTACTATATGATCCAAACCTTCACACCCTAGCTGGACATTTGTGTTTAGATAAAAATATTTTTTAATTGGGGTCCTAAGGAGCATTTTTTCAACATCAACTCAATTACTCCAGGGCCCCACTGCTGTGAGGGTCCATACCTCTTAGTGAATGTGGTAGTCCTCTCTCTCTCTCTCTCACTGACACAACATACTAGGCAGTGACATAATTTCTGTAAGTAGCTCACGGGAGGGGAAACAAGAGGGGCCCTTTTTGAATAATTAATCTAGGTTCCCAAGTGCCTTAATCTTACCCGTGTCTCAGAATATACTTCAGCTACAGGACACATACAGTCCATACATTTAGAAGGTGCTTATGTGATCATAAAGGGAAGAGAGTGGCTATGTTGCAATATTAATATTATATTATATGTGATAAACAGTGTGCATTCATCTTTAATAGTTTAAATGGCCCTGAAATAAACTATAAATGTTTCCCTAGGGAGAGTGTAAATTGCTTACATAGTTGTCATCTAAAACTAACTATAGCACAAACTATAAAATTTGGACTGGCCTCTAACAAAGAAAAATGTGTCCTAAGACAATATACAAGTACAAGATACAGGTTCATGTTAGAATTGCTAACCAATGTAGGTTCATTAGGAAGTGGATATTTACTAGGAAAAGGAAGACATGATACTGAAAAGAAGAGATGAAATTAAATATTACCAGACCGAATAGGCAGACTTGTGTTCAAGACACTGCTAGACAGAATCCGGTGAGCCTGGTGTTGAGTTGCATTACTTATTATATCAAGCATAAAATCACAGTCATGAAATTTCTATTCATGATTTATAAAGACACTGCACACATTTCACTTAATATTGTTGTATGATTTGATATAATTTATATGTAACAATCTCAATAAACATGTTAAAATAGAAAGAATAGCTGATATATATGTTTCTTCATTTAGTTATCAGATTTGTATTTATCTTTAAAAACATTATATAGGTATTTTATTCTCTTGAATCAGTTTTTGTGTATATTTGAATGTATTATACTGCAGGTGAAATACATTTGGTGAAATGTCTTGTTGCATCACGTCACTCAAAAATTGTCATTTTCTAAATATCAAATGACAGTTTAGAAAGTTGAATGAGGCAAACATTTTTGGCCCATCAGACCGTTGTGTTGTTTATACTTTGGCATGGAATACTAAAACTAAGTTAAACTACTTTCTTTTTAGGATTTTAAAACTACGTTTACAATCTGGTTACCATGCAATTAAATCATAGTTTAATGCACATGTGCAAATGGGCCAAAAATGATTCTGATTAATTTTTCTGTTAATTTTTGGGGAAAGAATTTCATTCCCTGACTATTTGTTTTCTGCCAAAAATTTGAGGACATTTTTGATTCCAGAAAGAAATTCCTTGTCCAGTACCAACATTCACTCTCACTCACTCTCATTCACTCTCTCGCACACTCCTTAAATATTTCCCTACCTTCTCTGCCGATCACTTATGCTTCTTCCAACCACTTCTGTATCTTCTTCATCTATCCTCTCCCTTCTCTTCTCTCTTTATCTTCATTCCTTAATCAGCACTTTTCTTTTTTCGTCCGCATTTCCACGAACATAACCCAGCGGGAACATCTGCCAAAATGCAGCACTGCTGTTGTAACGACCAGGGATGGCCAGGATCAGTAGCTGAGGATCCATACATAGTGCAGAACCCCAACAACGAGCCAGAGGCAGGGGTAATGGCAAAACACACCAAAACGAAGCCTGGTAGGGGCTGGAGAAGTCAGGATAACTGTGAGACAAAGCCGAAGTCAGAACATGGAACAGCACAAAATTCGCCTGTTCCTGTCTTCTCTTCGGGTGAATATTCGTGGACATTCTTCGTGTTCGGTTTTTCTTCGTTTTTTCCAGTTAAGGGTTTAATACAGGGTTAACGCATACCGCAGCAGCTCTGGCGCCAGGAGTTTAAATGTCCGTATGAGCCACTCTATTGGTCATCAGCAGGGGGCTCGTCTGCCAATGGTTGATGGCAGATGAGCCCCCTGCTGGTCGCTCGTACAAACTGTTAAACTCCTGGTGCCGTAACTTGTCCGGCAGATACCATTGGTCTCCCTGTTCTATCATTTATTAACTGATAGAACAGGGAGACCAGTGGGATCTGCCGGGTAAGTTGCAGCATTGGGTACGAGTTGGTCGCTCGTACAGACTTATAGGCTCCTGGTGCTGTAATTTCTCCTGCAGATCCCACTGGTCTCCCTGTTCTATCAGTTAAATGTCCATACGAACGACCAATAAAGTCGCTTGTACGGACATTTAACTGATAGAACAGCGAGACCAGTGGGATCTGCCGGGTAAGTTGCAGCGTTGGGGTTTTAAAAGTCTGTACGAGCGACTCTATTGGTCCTGAAAAAAAAACATATATAATGTGTGCGAGTGCACAAAATGAGAAAATCACAGCTAAACAGCAACACTGAAAGATGTTAAAAGAGCCTTTGTCCCAAAATCTACAACGAGAAAGAAACAGTCTTGTCATTAAGGGGTTTAAGAAGTTATAAATAAAAAGTTAAATAATGCATTCAGTAATGTTCAATTACTTGCATATTGAAAACTTTTTGAATAAACATTTATATACAGACGATACAGAAATCATAAAAACAATGGAATGTTTTTTTTCAAACAAAAAGATTAATAAGGTGTTATTTAAATCTTTGGAACTAAACTAAAATTAAAAACATGTCTTTTCTATCAATAAATAAGTGGGAAAAGGAGCTAACAATTAAGATATCAATTGTGAACTGGGTCACCTTTTATGGGAAGGTTAAGAACACTTTCCACTAATTTACTATCATAGAAAATCAGTTTAAGATAAATAGATTGTACTTGGTGACATCCATTACTTTGTAAAATCTTCCCGAAGTGTGCACCTACCTGTTGACATTGTCCATTGAATTTGTGCATATTTGGTGGTCCTGTGAGAAGGAAAAACCTTTATGGGATATTACATATAAATTATTAGGCAATATGGGAAACATGTAATATGGGTGTCTAAAATAAAATAATTGACATTTGAAGGCTACTAGGGAAACTGGATGTAAAAGTCTTGAAAAACAACCCTTAGAGGGCAATGGACCCCATCTAATGCCCCTACTCTTCCAAACATTCCTGCCCTGTGGAATGGAGAAGATCATTTTAAAATAAATAAGACCTATGAAAAACTATCCATCCTCTTGGGGGTCAATGGGTGAAAAAAATATAACAAATACATTTATTTTATGCCCAAAGAAAAGGGTACATCCAAAGACACGCAAAAGGCCATAAACAATTAAATGAATCTATCTTCCTCCAATAGTAGAAGACAAAAAAAAACAGAAGCTAATGGTGAGGGGCATCCAAACACACTCCTTGGCTAAATATTTAGATGTACAGTAAAAGTGTCTCATTCAATTCTATGGCCACCATTGGAGTCTAAAAAAGTGATAAGGGTGCGATAAGGGCGACTGTGAGCCAGTATGTTTGTGTGTGTGTGTATATGTTTGAGCTTTAAGTGACACCAAAAACCCACCCCAGGATGCACTGTGATTAATCCGGAGAGTGACCACAAGCACTATAGTGAGATATTTTGCCTCATGAAACAATAAGAGGGTCTCTCTAGACCATCCTGAGAACTCTGAGCTCACCCTGCAAGTTGAATACAAGTACTGCATTCAACTGTTCAAGTCAATGGAGACCCCTCAATATATAAAAAAGAAGAAAATAAGAAAAAAAGCCAAATAATTAAAAAATAAATAAAATGTGGCAATTCTCCAGTGATGTCAGGGGAACTATCCAGTTTCAACAAAAATCCAAAATTATAAAAACTAAAAAAATTCTGGCATGGAAATGTTAGAATATCACCTTTTAAAATACCCTGGTGCCCAGTTTTCAAAAATATATGGTTTAGTGGTGTAAAATAACATCAAAGATATCCCAAATAAGACATGGGTGGTATCAATATACTTGGGACATATTGCTGAACACATTTTGAGGTGATGTTTGGGTGTGACATATGTCAGGAGCTGTAAATTAATACCTAAAGTATACTTTGTGTGAAGAAAAACCCACAAAAACAGTACTACCACAAACTTTGGTAAAGGCTAGGGTTACAACTAGTTCCTTGAAATAGTTAAATCACTAGCATTATAAATAGCCTTGGCATGTCTAGTTTTCAAACATATATGCTTTAATGGGGTAAATTGAACTGGACAGCTTCAAATATATCCCAAATAGGACATGGGGGAAAATTACAAGGTTTGGAAAAAAGGGTTTTGAAAACCTTAGAACTTAACAACAACTTAGAACTGGTAATAGTACTTATTGCCCTATAAAAAAGCAACATCAAAACATAAAAACATTGGGCATTTCAAAACTGAGGACAGACATTAGAATCTATTCAATAGGTTTTTTCATTAGCCTTTGCATTTTCAAATAATCAGAAAAAAATACCCACTATATTTTATTTAATTTATAGTAAATTAGATTATATGATCAAAATAATGGTATCCAAAAAGCTCTTCTTGTCCTAAAAAAAGATGTATATATAAGTTGTGTGGGTACAGCAAATGAGAGAGAACAAAATTACAGCGAAATACAAGCACCACAAAAATGTTAAAACATCCTCCGTCGCTAAGGATACAAAAAGAACAAAAAACAGCTCAGTCCTTAAGGGGGTTAAGAGATATCGAGCATTTATATTTACTACTGCATTTACACTAAACTGACAATGGACTGAATCATTAATATTTGACAATATACAAGGCTCTTTTCAAATAAAAATACATTGGACGATTAATTACAGATCTGTTGTGTTTAGAAAAGTCAAACCTGGGCTGACACCACTTCTTCGGACTTGGGCTAACTATATTTTAGACACTTTATGTTTATACCAATGTAATTATATATTGTACAAAATGTAAGGTTTACAGTTTGGTTTAAAAAGCCAAATGTCTTCTCTCCTATTGGTAAAAGTAGGAAAAAATAGAATATGAAAAAATGGTTTTCCTTCAGATTAAGTCAATAAAATAATAAATGAAGCATTAATTATAAGAAGAACATATTGATGTTTGATTACAATTTCTACTTTTGTGTGCACCATTTTCTTGGAGTGTTTCTAAGTGAAAAATGCAATTCAGTAACAACATTTATTTAATAAAAGGTCAATGCTTCAACTTATGATAAAAGAACATGAAAGAAAACACACATGATCACTGTGAGAATAATTGGGGCAATAGATGAATGAGCTAGCAATGTTACATCATTACAACAGTATAACAAAGGATAATAAACAACAGCACCCACAGAGTGCAAATTATGTAACGTATTTAATGATAGCCAATAAAAAGAGAGCAAGGAAATGGAAATTCAGGGTTAGTGTCAAGGTTGCATCAATGTAACAAAAGTATCAAAGATTAAGCCTTTAGAAATAATTATTCTGTTCTATAGCTTAAAAGGTCTATTGCCTTCATCGTCTTGGGAATTTAAATGAACAATGACCCACAGAAAAATTCTGCCTTTAGACACAATCTTGGAGAATTGAGATAATGCAAATTAAATGAAATGTAGTGTGCCTACTAGCAATGCTGAAATTATATCAGAAAGTATAGGCTAAAATATTTTTGCTTAATTTTAACTATCTTACCCGGCGATCACCTCCTAAACTTCAATGGTGTTGCTGGAATGCCTCGATCAGGAGGCATTCAGAGACACCAAACACTTACCCCAGGACGGTCTGTGACTGTTCCGGAGAGTGGTCACAGCCGCCGCTGCAAGTGATCTTCGCCATTCGCAAGATGGAGGCCGCCCTGTAAAAAAAGCAATCAAGTTGAAAAACTTCGCTAGAAGGTCTCCAGACCCTCTAGAGAACTGGCTCCACTTGCAGGTTGAATACAGGTACTGCATTCAACCATGCAAGTAATGGAGCCCAGCTTTCTAATCACAACGTGATTAGTAATATTAAAAAAATAATAAAAAAAAAATTATGGGAAAAAGTAAAAAAGTTTTCAAAAAATTATGCAGTGATGTCAGAGGAACCATCCAGTACCAGCAAAATGTGTAAAAAATAAATAAAAAAAAAAGTTTATTAATTTGAGAGTGCTAAAATTTCTCAAAATCTCAACATAGAAAAAAGTTAAAATAAAAGCACTTCAAATACCCAAGGGGTGTCTAATTTAATAAAAAATGGCTTGATGGGATAAATTAGAGTGGCCGGGCTCAAAGATAGGGCAAAATGGAGAAAAAAACTGACCAAAATGGAGAAAAAAAAGTGCACTTCCCAAATGTGGCATTTTAAATCTCAAACAACATGACAAACCCATGCATGTGGGGTACCACTGCATTCGGGAGATGTGAACACACATTGGGGTGTTGTTTGATAGTGACGCATACCAGGAGCTATGAATTCATTCCTGAAGTACAATTTCTGTGGGAAAAAATACAAAATTAAATTTGGGCAAAGGCAGGTGGTAAAATCTCATGCATAAAAGGGTTAAAATACCAGCATTTGAAATACTTAGTGGTGTCTAGTTTTCAAAAATATATGGTTTGATGGGGTAAATTGAAGTAGCCGGCTTCAAAGATGTTCCAAAGAGGAGATAGAGGCAGGATGACCATATGACCACATGAATTACGCTTGTCCCAAAAGTAGCCTTTTACCAGCCAAACAATCTGATAAACCTATACATGTGGGGTATCACCATACTCAGGAGATGTTGCTGAACACATATTGGGGTGTTGTTTGACAGTGACATATACCAGGACCTTTATATTTATAACTAAATTACAATTTGTGTGAAAAAAAATTACAAAGCTTGACAAAGTGTGGTTGTATAATTAGTGCATGGAAAGGGTTAAAATACCAGCATTTGAAATACACTGGGATGTCTATTTTTTAAAAATATATGATTTGATGGGGATTAATTGAGTTAACCGGCTTCAAAGATGTTCCAAAGAGGAGATTGAGGCAGAATGACCAGATTTTGAAAAAAAGGTTTGTGTCCTGGTCCATCCAGGCTGCGGAACTGCACGTTTCTGGTTTTCCCTGCCTTGCCTCTGTTCCCATGTTTAGCTTGATCCATTCCTGGATTTCTTTATGCTCTGTTCTGTACCTCAGATTCCTGGATTTTATTTCTGCTCTTTGCTTCAGCTCCTGTTTCCTTTATAAGGTGTGTCATACCCGTCTGTTCTGTTTGTCTCAGTCTGCAGTTCAACCCCTTCAATCCCAGGTGTTTTTGGTACCTCAAAGCCCGGAGCAATTTTGCCATTTTTGGGGTATGTCGGTTTAGTGATTATTCTCCTTTCCTGTGAATAGTGTACCCATGTAAACTATATATTGTTTTTTCAAGGAGAGATAGAGCTTTCGTTTGATACCATAGTTGGATGATTAGCTGAAAATTTAGAATGAGAAATTTAGTAAAAACTAGCGAAGATTAGAAAAATAAACTAATTTTTTTTACATTTTCCCTCTGAATCCTCACAAAATTAGGTAAAGTGATGGAAAATCCCCTCCGTTTATCATTCAGGTGCCTGATTTCAGAAATACCTAATTTATATAGATTTTCCAGACTTTCCGCACCAGGGAGCATACTTAGGTGTGCAATTTTGTATAAATTTTTATGCCTATGGCTTAACGATTTTGGGGGTTGTGAACCGGGGGTTATACTGGCTAGATGTTATGCTAGAGCAATGGGAGGTAAGGTTTTTTAATATTTTTTTATTATTTTTTATTATTATTTTTTTTTTTATTATTATCTTTTTAATGAATTTTTTTTTTCAGCTTTTCTCTTTCAGGGCGGGAGGGGGAGTGAGAGACATGGTTTCTCACTCCCCTCCCCGCGATCCCCCTGCACCGATCACACTGTGATCTCTATGCAGGTCCTAATAGACCGGTATAGAGATCGCAGCGTCTCTGTGCCTCATCGGAGGGCAAGATATCCCCGCAGGGATACCTTTCGGGTTACGTCAGCAGTGATAATATATAACATGTGTGGGTACACTAAATGGTTGAGGAGAAAATTACAGCTGAACACAAGCACCACAAAAGTGTTAAAACAGCCTCGGTGCCACAGGGTACAAAAAGAAAAAATGAGCCCGGTCCTTAAGGGGTTAAAGCTTCATGAACGGGAAATATTCTCTGCTTTTTAACCGCACTCAAAAAGAAACAATCCACCTTTCTTTTCCTCTGACTCCAATGCAGCCCTAAATGCACCTACTACCATCACCAAGAAAGAAGAAGGATTTTTTCTAACACCTCCCCTTCTTTTGGGGAGACCAGATCCTGTGGCTGTCCCCAATTTCTCTTTGAGTCTAATATAGATTCACTGGTGCATTTACTGGATGGGTGTCCTTAGAGCTGTGAGACCTTAGCCTGAGGGATAGAGCTCAAGATAGAAGAGTGAATTTCTTCAAAAGAACTCTAATTCGGCCTTCATCCAATCTTTGAAGTCGGCAATCGCCTCTTCCTGAAGTGGAGTCGTTCATGTAGCCCGGCAAGAGGAAGACCACACTGCCAGCCCAAGTACTAGCGGCAAGTAAGCCCCCTAATAGAAACATGAATTGGTTCCTGTAACGGGTTCACCAAGAGAGCTGTAGTAACTCCCAGAGATCACCCAGATGTATCCTCCTGTTGTCCCCAAAATCACTTCCAGCACCAGTCAACATGCATACCTTGGAACCCTGCTATGTGTACCCAATAAGTAGACACAACTATCTTGAATTGAGTACAGCAGGAATGAACAGTTTATTGTTGTAAAACATAGACTCATATATCCACAGAACTTCATTAACATAATTTAACACTGAAACAGGTACATGTAGACAACCCAACCTTTAACCCCATTTAGCTACCGAATCTCCCCCTGGCAGCAATTCTGTTAATGGGATTAGTTTATACAATGGAGTTCCTGCCTGTGCAATCTTTGTTTGGCAGCCAGGCTGGAGCCATCTCTGACTACCTTGGGGCCTTGTATGACAGGTCATTCTGTCACAGTCCTCATCCCAGCATCGGAGTAATTCCAACCCTCCTGGCAAGGGTAGGGATCAATGAGACAGTTATCCGCTTCCCATAGTGGGGAATTGCTCCAGTGAAACCAGACTCTCCCATGAGCCTGCCAAAGAAACAAAAAATGGGAGAAGCTCCTACCCAGGAGGAAAACACATGGGTGAAATAGGGAGGTTCCGGGAGTTTTATTTCCTGCCCTACCTGGATAGTTGTACCCTCTCCTACTGTGCTACCACAAGTGAGCTAGAAATAAGCCATATACCTAATTTGACTGAGATTTAAATTAAAAACTAAGCCCTGTACCACTAATAAGAGGGCAATGTGCTCACATAAGGGAAGTGACACATTAAGAGATATTATAAGCATATTATAATAATATCATAACTATAATAGAATTTTTCCCTCAAACTTGTGGGGCGAAACGTGGTTCATATATTTTGGGTTTAGTTCCTGAATCTGTTCGTCACCTGATCTATTTCCCTATACCATTGTTTGGTTGATCTTGATTATGTTGATATTTTCCTTCACATTTACAGAATTGCTCTGTTCAGTTTGTTTTATTTATTTTTAAGGTGTAATAAAAGAGTTTTATCTCTAGGGGAGTAGAGTTTGTTGAGCTTCCAATATTTGTGGTTGCATTATAGCTTTAAAGTTTGTTTAACATATTTTTAATATGCAGAGACAGATTCCAAATTCTTCAATGATTCTTATGTTGTTATTTCAAGGACAAATTGTATATTGTTTAAATACACACTAAGAAAAAAACGAATAAGACAATATGGTGAGTAATGTGAAACATTAGATAGACACTAGAGAATTATGAATGAGTTTCTCATTTTCTAGTTCAAGGACAAATAGCAACAAATAAATTTCATGATTCTAATATAGTTCTGTAATAACTTTGGCCAAGCTTGGCCAATATACATAATAATCATGTGATACTCAAGTGATGTCTTAACAGAACAAATGTGAAATTATCCAGCCCTTCAATGTTTACTGTATATCAGACATTTATGAAATCGCTGCTGCATGAGAACTATTGTAGAACATTCCCCTTCATCTAATAGTCTGTTTAATAAAACTACATGTGTTATAGTGTTGGGTGTTAAGTTTTCTTTACAGAGGCCAACTTACTTGCATAATTACTACCATCTTCCCTGTGCATTTCATAATTGCCAAAAACAACACATCCTGACTCCATAGCAAAACAGTGTAAAGATGAAAATAAACAGAAGCCAGAGATTTCCCACTAACTACCATACTTATCTCAGTCGGTAAGATAAATCAATTTATAATTTTTAAAAATCATGAACAAATCTTAAAATAACTTGATTCTTGCACAATTGCAAAAAAAATCATATTAACAAGAAGTTGTGTCTCTGTACAACCATAGATAATTTATGACATTTTAAGGATTTAAATTATTTTGTTTTATTAAGTCATTTAATTTCTGTATGACTTATTTTCTCATATCGTTGTGGAGGAATTTTGGTCCACTCCACTTTAAAACGTTGCTTCACGCAAAGCTCAATGAACGTCAGTTCATTGAGGTTTGCAAACATTTTTTATGCACAGGTCTCTTAAGGTCCTGCCACAGCATTTCAATTGGGGTGTGGTCTGGATTTTGACTGGGCCATTGCAACATCTTTTTCAGCCATACTGTTTCAGATTTGCTCATGTGCTTGGGATTGTTGTTCTGTTGCATGACATAATTTTAGCCAAGCTTTAGAAAGGATGGCCTCACATCTGACTGTAGACTACAGAGGAGTTCATGCTCACCACCATGCTTGACAGTTGGTATGCAGTATTTGTGCTTATATGCTGTGTTTTCTCCAACCGTGGTGCTGTGCATTATGGCCAACCATCTCCACTTTGATCTCGTCTGTCCAAAGGACATTGTTTTAGAAGTCTTCTGGTTTGTTCAGATGCAGCATTTAACATGCTAACTGAGGCCTGTAGAGACTGAGATGTAACTGGTGTTTTTCGCAATTTCTCTGAGCATTGCACAGTCTGTGCTTGGGGTGAATTTGCTGGGACATCCACTTCTAGGAAGATAGGCAACTGTCTTGAATGTTTTCCATTTTTGAATAATCTTTCACACTGTAGAATGATTGACTTTAAAATGTTTGGAAATTGCCTTGTAACCCTTCCCAGATTGATATGTAGCAGCAATTGCTTCTCTAAGTTCACACATGAATGCTCCTGTCAGGACTCGGGTAATCAGGTCGGGTAGGAGCCCATGTGCAGGGGATAATTTGGGTTTGGTTTGTAACCCACGATGCATGATTATACAAACAAAGACACCACAAGCAGAAATCTAGATAATGCAATATATTGTATGTATATGACAGGACAAGCAAATAAGTTATAGGTTATACAGTCTGTAAGCAAGAAACCGGACGTATGGCAGGATAAATAAATACCGGTAATAAGTCTTTTGGCAGGGAGCCCACTTGGAAGGGCACGAAAGGCAGAGCGGCCACTTGGAAGGGCACGAAAGGCAGAGCGCCACTTGAAGGGCAGGAAAGCAGAGAGCCCACTGGAAGGGCACGAAAGGCAGAGAGCCCACTTGAAGGGCACGAAAGGCAGAGAGCCACTTGGAAGGGTTGAAAGGCACGGAGCCACTTGGAAGGGTACGAAAGGCACGGAGCCCACTTGGAAGGGCACGAAGGCAGAGAGCCCACTTGGGGGTACAAAGGCACGGAGCCCCACTTGGAAGGGTACGAAAGGCACGGAGCCCACATGATAAGGACACAAAAAGCACGGAGCCCACTTGCTCAGGACACAAAGCAGGTAACCAGGAACGGTACAGGTGCAGAGCCACAGCAGAAAGGTCCACAGACTTCAATACAAAAGCCCTGACTGAAGGGCAGGGCAGGTTCATAAAGGCAGGGTAATCCAGGTAACAAGGCCCAGCTGCTTGCAATAACGAGGTCTGGATGCGACCACTAGTGGTTGTAAAACAACATGAGCGTCAATAAGTAGTGAATAATTAGTGCATAGTCCTGGCAGGCAGGATGAATCCTGACAGCTCCAGACCAGCAGACTACTTCAACTTTTATAGATGTGGCTAGCTCAGGTAGCTGATGATCAATTAATCAATCACATTTGATTAGCAGCACAGGTCTGGTACTTCTTAATTCTTTTGAATTCTAAATTCTTAATTCCTATGAAAGTAGTAAGGGAGTACTTTTCTTTTCATACATGGTTTCTCCATATTGGCTTTATTTTTTTTTTAATAAATCATGACAGGGTGTAATATGTCATGTATTGCTCATCTGAGGTTGTATTTACCTAATTTTTAGACCTGCTAAGGAACAAATTATTATCGTTATGTCCTGATATGTAAAACCATAAAATTCAAAGAGGGTGTAGTTTCTTTTTCACACAACTGTATATGGTGTTTTATTTGTGCCCAAAGAGTTTAACAGTACCATCTTTATCCCCAAACAGCTTAACAATGTTTACAATGGTTTCACACAACTGTATATAGCTGTATATATATACACAACTGTATATAGCTTAAAAGTGCCAACTTAGTGCCCAAACAGCTCATCTCTGGCATCTTTATGCCCAAAAAGCTTGTCTCTGGCATCTTTGTGCCTGAACAGCTTTATAGTGTCATATGTGTGTAATAAACAGTGCCATATATAGGTCCAAACAGCTCAACAGTGCCAACTTTCTCCTCAAACAGCTTAGTAGTGCCAAATTTTAGCCCAAACTGCTTAACAATGTCATATTTGTCCTCAAATAGCTTGTCTCAACCATCGTTGTGCCCAAACAGCTTAACAGTGCCATATTTGTGTCCAAACAGTTTAGCAGTGCAATCTTGTACCCAACAGCTTGTCTCCTTTATATATCTATACATTCATGCTGATATAAACATACATGCTTATATACAAACGCATATACACTCTTACATACATACATACATTCATACATGCTTACTCCCTCCCTTCTCTTTTCTCTCCTTCTCTCGCTCTCCTCAAACACAGCTTTCCCTATGGCTGTGAGTAGCCTCTCATTTAACTGGAGTATCATGTAACCTCCCCCAGATTGGAGGACCTGTGGAGAGGCTGTGCAGGTGACTGTCTTTTTTTCAGAAGTGCACAAGATGGCCAGTAATGCAGATAGATTTGTGGAGAAAAAAAGGTGCTGAAATTATGCTCTTTTTTGCAGAAGTCTAGCTGAAATGAGCCCCCCCGGAACCATGTATGGACCACTGGTCCAAGATACAGGCCTGAGCAGATGGATATCAGCACAACTTCAGTCTCGTAGAATCTAATTCTATTATGTAAGCCGTACTATAAACAATTTATTGAAGAACAGCCAAAGAAAAACAACAGTTCAAAGCTATTCTTGGGATGTTAGCAAAATGTTTTATTCATATAAAGACAAAAAGCTATGCACAAACTATAGTATTATGTAAAAATAACTTTCATTTCTCATCTGTTCTCATCTTCAATCTGTTCTGTTAATCTTGTCTTGTGTTAGGAATAAGATGTGCAAACTTTGCCACGTTCACGTCTTGTCACCTTATCATGGCTGAAAATGAAATAAATTATGTCTAGATCTTACAAAATAATTAGTGCTGCATATTTTTAAATGTCATTATTTGTCTATTCTATCCTGACAGTTTGTATTTTTCTTTTCTTGCCATGTATTGGAAACAAAATATTTTTTCTTAGTTAAAAAGTTTTAAAAAACTTGACATTTGTATTATTAATGTACATTAGACATGTGCAAAAGGGCCAAAAATGATTAGGACAAATGTTTCTGTTTGTTTTTAGCCCATTTGTTTTCAGGCAACCACATTCATTCCCTCCCCATATGGTTTGGGAAAAAAATAGGCACTGGTCAAATAGTTTTCAAGACTATACCATGAACAATGAGACCTAAATGCTATAGCTCTTAAACCCCCATATTATCTATATCCACACATTGAACTGCATCTTCACTTAACCTGTTTCATAGTTACCACTAGAGATGAAACTATAGTTGTAGTTGGTTGGTTTTACGCAAACTATTAAACTTTTATGTGCACGTTACCAGTTAAAATACCACACAAATTATTGATAGCAGCTCAGAAAGTATTTGTAGACTCCATCAAGGTATATTGCAAAAAGTTTTGTTAAATTTGTTCGTTCATTTACCAGATATAGAGGAGTCATATCTCACTCTCACACATTTTTAGGGACAGTTGCCAGTAATTACAAAATGTTGCTTTATCTGGGGTCATAGAGGTTTAAACAAGCTATGATTAGCATTATTGGCAGCATTCCCACAAAAGTGGTTAAGGTTGGACATGGGTACATGTGTTAAGCATTGAGAGCCCAGTCTCAATTCCAGCTGCGACATTCAGAAGGCAGGGTCAAACTTTGGCATAAACAACATGAAAGCATGTATCAACAGTTCATGCTGGTGGTGGTTTAATGGTGTGGGGGGACATTTTCTTGGCACGCTTTGGGACCCTTAGTACCAATTGAGCATCGTTTAAATGTGACAGCCTACCTGAGTATTGTTGCTGACCATGTCCATCCCTTTATGACCACAGTGTATCCATCTTCCATCTTCTGAATATAATGCACCATGTCACAAAACTCACATCATGTCAAACTGTTTTCTTGCACATGACATCACTCGCCAGATCTCAATCCAATAGAGCACCTTTGGGATGTGGTGGAATGGGAGATTTGCATCATGGATGTGCAGCCAACACATCTGCAGCAAATGCGTGATGCCATCATGTCCATATGGACCAAAATCTCTGATGAATGTTTCCAGCACCTTGTAGAAAGTATGCCACAAAGAATGAAGGCTCAACCCGGTACTAGCAAGGGATACCTAATAAAGTGGCCAGTGACTGTATATTGGCCCAGATTGATTAACTGAGATCTGAACTAAGAATGTGTCACTGTTTTTATTTAATCTTTTACATTACAATTTATGAAAAGATTTTATTGAATTACATGGGATATTATTATATTTAGGGTAAATCAAAATTTTATTGATTTTTCAAAGGTTTTGGGGTGGGATACAAAAAGGAAAAGAAGGGAGGGGGGGGCAAGGTACATGCAATAAGGTACAGTACAGGACTCGGCAACATTCAATACAATAGCGAGTCCGATAGAACCCAGGAGGCAATAATAAGCCATGGGACCATGTAAAAGTCCAGCGGAGGCAAAAGATACAAGCAGTAATGAGGAACTCGCTGTGCGAAAAGGCGCCCACCACCAAGCGCGGGCGCTCTCACAAAGAGCCTACGACGGAGTGCATGGCGCAGAAAGCAAAGGCGACAGCGCGCCCTGTGGGTTGAGTAAGTGTGGAAGAGGAGCAAAGAGCACAGGAAAAGTTAAACAGTGAGGCCGCCAACACAAGGCGAATCAAACCCCGGACGAGGCACAGGCTAGGCAGGGCAAGCACTCGGCCAACGCCAGCCATGGCGGCTCAAGGAAGAACCCACACGGTGCACAAGGGCTTAAGAGCCGCACGTAGCAGCAAGCCTAAAATGCAAGGAAGAAACGATAAGTACCTTAGGTGGAATGGGGGGGGGGCAAAGAGGGAGGAAGGGGGAGGGGAGGAGGAAGAACAAAGGGACGGGGCAACAGGGGGGGGACCAGGGGAGAACAAGAGGGAAAGGAGAGAAGAAGAAAAAAAAAAAAAAAAAAAAAAAAAAAAAAAAGGGGGGGGTTGGGTAGAAGGACAGAAAACAGAGAAGAAATAGAAATGCAGCGGAGAGGACAAGAGAAATGAAGCAAGAAAATCAGGTAAGCAGAGAGCGAGCCAAGGGACCAGACACAAACTCCAACCAATAGAACCAAGTCTTCTGGTATCTCTCAGTTGCCCCTGTCGCAGAAAGGTGGAACTCCTCAAACACCCGGGTCTGTTCCACCCGGAGAATCCACTCCCTAAGAGTGGGCGGGTCCGGACTACCCCAATGCAAGGGGATCAGCGCCTTAGCCGCAGTGAGGAGGTGGCGAAGGACCGACTTCCGGAACCAGGAGGCGGAGTACTGCATGTGAAAAAGAAGGAAAAATTCCGGGGAAAACGGAATGGTCCTATCCGTAAAGCGAGACAGCTGGAGATGGATAGATTTCCAAAAGGGGACGATATTGGGGCAGAGCCACCACAGATGGAGAAGAGAACCTGGAACCGCGGCACATCTCCAGCAAGCGTTGGGGACATCCGAGCGATAAGCGGAGAGGACCGAGGGAGGCCGATACCAAAGGGCCAGCAATTTATAAGACATTTCTTGGTCGGCATTGCTCCTAGAGCAACGATGGGCAAGGACACAGACCTCCCATTGTTCGGAGGAGAAAACAACCTGCAAGTCAGCCTCCCAACGCCCCATAAAGGGGGGAGGGCCAGAGCTGAAGGCCTCAAGAAGGAGGCCATAGAGACGCGATATACCATGGGGGGGAGGGAGGGTGCGACACAGAGGTCCTCAAACTTGGTTAAATCTCGCAACACATTATGTTTTTGAACCAGGGACCGATAGAAACTGTGAAGCTGAGCGTAGTGCAGTACATCAGTAAGGGAGGGAGGGGAACGCGTAGCGAGCTGGGCCAGCGGTTTGATACCAGTTGCAGTCAGGTAGTAGCGGATGTCGGACCTCCCCACAGGGGGGGAGGAAGGGAAGAGGGTGGCATGCATCCCAGGAGGGAAATCAGGGTTATTGCGAATGGATGTCAGAGGAGAGGGAATGGTGGATAACCTAGTCTGCCGTACAATGGAAAGCCAAGCATCCAACGTAGCACGGAGGAAAGGATGGGGCAGCACAGCACCTCGGGCCGTCTGGGGTGAAAGCCAGGGCAACACAGCGACAGGAAGACCCAACAATGCGGACTCAATCTCTACCCATTGTTTATGACCAGGGCCATGGGACCATTCCAAAACTCGGAGCAAATGAATTATTATATTTAGCCCAATGTCAGAGATATGAACATCACAAGCGATCTTCACATGCAATGTAAAACCAAACACAAGTATTTCAAGTAATTAACTATTTCAAAAGTATTTCAAGTAAAGGGCCATCATATCTATGATATTTATCTACACACGAATTCATATTTATTTATTTATGATAGATTTAGCATTTAATACAGACCATTTATAGATTATTAATGTTAAGTATTCCCTATCACAACTTTGCAAGATACCATATTCTCACAGCAGAACAGTCGGATACCTGTCTCTCTTTATCACAGATACTATTAAAATAATGATTCTATTAAAATAATTCAAATAGGCATTAAAGTAGAGTCCAAGTCCTGTATTTAAGAAAAGCTTCCTTTTAAATAAACATAGATGACATACCTCATTTCGGTCTGCAACTTTTTGTCAATGTTTTTTTTTTAATATGCATTTAGCTACATGAGAAGGGCATTGGTTCAACTAATTTGTAACCAAGATTAATTCTCCTTTCCTGTTCATTTAAATTTTAATTCTTTTGTCCAAGCTGCTGGCTGACATATAAAATAAGATAATCATATCCCTTTAGTTTTGTTCTCTTCTTTTTCACACCTCCCACTAATTACCCCTTTTGTATTTCCAGTGTGTAGTCTCTGTTCCTCTAATCCATGGCTGCAGATTCATGAGCCCCTATGAATTGTCAGGTTAAAGATTAATGACACAAGTTTACACAGAGGTTTTACAGAGGTTAAGTATAATTACAAATGGGTATTTTATACTGTGCTGGGAGATGTGCAAACAGTTTAAACAAGAAGAGTACAGAATTCTAATGAAACTTTAGGGATTCAATTTTATAATTTATACCACACAAGAAAGCAAAATTAACATAACAAAAATGATGCTATGCTTTGTACGACATCGGAGAAAAGGATACCATATGGCAGAAATTATAATAATATCAAACATATTTGTGCTGTCTGACTTCGGCTGTATTTGTTGCATAAATTATAAAATATGCGTACAGTATATACCATGGATCAATTGAATTAAGATTTTATTCCTAAGGATTATGAGCTATAGGTATAGAATTTTCAAGCAAACCAGAAATGTATGGGGCGCAGGAACAAGTGTAGGAGGCGAATTCAACCCGTCAGCATTGGTCGTAAAGAGGCTTTTAATCTTTCTTCAGTGAAAATCTAAAAACAAACTTAAAATGGTGCAATATCTTAGGTATAGAATTTTCAATTTACTGCAGGATGATACCACAGGATCTGAGAACCTTGGAGTCATTGAGTTGACACATACTCCTATGTGTAGCAAAGTGTCACGATCTCTCCCTCGGTGTCGGGTGCTCGCGGGCAGAGGACCGCTCGCGAACAGCCGTTACCGGGGGTGACGGGTGGCTCCCTCGATGCGGACGGTCGAGTCCCTGATCGTCGGCATCGAGGTTGCAATGCGGGGTCTGGGGACATTGCTGCTGTCCGGCATTATGATCCCCAGTATTCTGTACTTACCCGCTCCAGCGGCGTTCCCCCTGTCTGTATCAATGGGGGTGCGGCTGGATGGGTCCGGAGGGGGAGTTCTGGGAGACTGCCTAGAACTGCGATGATGCAGTCCAGGGGCAGAGCTTGTAAGGGCGCCGGATTTAAAAACCCAGGAAGTGCTTTAGTCTGTACCCTGTTGTGGTCTTTGTATCCAGAGTTATTGCTACTGCTCGTTACTTTCGTTTTTGACCTCTGCCTGCCTGACAATTCTTTGCCTAGCGATTCTGTACCTTATCCTGGTTACCAGTTTTTTGGCTCGTCTGATTACCCGCTCTGTTACTGACCCGGCTCGTCTGATTACCTGCTCTGTTACCGACCTGGCTCGTCTGAATACCCGCTCTGTTACTGGCCCGGCTAAACTGAGTACGTTACCTGAGTTAACCCTAGCCCTGCTGCTATTGCCTTCTGGTTCCTGCTGTCGGGGCTCCTGCACCTTGCATTCCAACTCGGCCCTTAATTTATCCACCTGCATCAGGCCTCCTCACTGTTGGAATCATCCCAGTCTCCACTACCTGTCACTAAGGGTCTCCCTTGGTGTGGGCTTCGGAGCAGAAGAACTTCTGCGGTGAGTGCCTTGGTTTTCATGGTCATGACACAAAGTATTCTAGAACCAAATGTAAGGCCATCAGTCTGACAGCTAAAGATTTGTCAAAGTTGGGTCATGCAACAGGACTATAATCCCAAGCACACAAGCAAATCTACAATAAAATGGCCGAAAAAAAGAATGGCCAAGCCAAAGTCCAGCCCTCAACCAGGTGGAAATGCTGCATTGAGACCTTAAGCCATGTTGTAAAGTAGGCTAGGCCAAAATTCCTCCACAACTATGTGACATATGATAAAGTCATACAGAAAACTATAACTTCAAGGTATTGCTGCTAATGGAGGTTCTACAAGCTATTGAATCATAAGGTGCAATTAGTTATTCACACGTGGCTTCTCCATTTTAGCTTTATTTTTGCTGAATAAATCATGATACGGTGTAATATGTCACGTGTTGCAATATGTCATGTTATTGCGACATCAACCGGCCTCACCTTTCCTGTCGTGGAAAAAGACCTTATGATCCTTCCTCCTTCACAAAAGAAAGTGGGTAAAATAATGTTTTATAAAAAGTACACATTAAAACAAGTACTTTAAGATTTCAGTATTCATACCAGATTTTAGTATGTAGTCTGTCATTTCCTCTCCTTGCTGTTCTCTCCACGTGTGCTTATTCTTAATTCTCTGCAGGATCAACGTGTTCTTTCCTTATTCTCTGTATGTCCCTTTCTTTAATCGCATCTCTGTCATCGCCACAGAGATGACATCATATCTATTAAAACTCAGTAGTTTACTGCGAGAAGGGAAATGACATAGAATAGCATAGTCATGTAGTATGAGTTTTTATTATTTTGGTCAAACATATAATATAAATTAACTACAGATGCATTAAAGTTGCAAGTTGGCAATGAAAAGGTTAACTACACACAAAGATGTTTTCTATTCCGGTTTTGAAAAGACATAAGGAGTTGGCATACACAGTAAAATATTTCATAGAAGATGCATTTTTTTCCTCTCCATCCAAACTATTAGGTTCTTCAAGTAGTTTTTTGGTGCTTTAAATTATAGTTATAACACTGCATTTAGATTTCAAACATTTTTGTATAAGTTATTCATTGCTTGCTTTAGGTGTTCCAATTTGGCCATCATTTGTCTTATCTTTAAAACCAGTTACCTTCCTTTTATTACAAAAAATTCAGGTATTTCCCAACCTTTTACTAGGTTAGATTTCTCATTGAAATTCTTACAGGAGAATGACGTGTTCAAACTTTTTATTATATCTTGATCATTGTTATAGTCTTTGCATTATTATTACCATAGCATGAACTCATAACACATTAGTATTGATAAACTAAACTGTGAATTATTATTTTTCTTCTTGTTGAATGATGAACTACTATTATAAGCTTTTTATGTGACTATTTTCAGAAGAAAAAAAATCTGTTATATTAAAAATGAGAAAAATGAAAACAAGACAATTTTAATTATGAGCAAGAAATTTATTTAAGGTCCCTCTGAGTATTTAGTAATAGTCTCTAATCTTATCTAATAAATCTAATAATCTAATCTAATAAAATTATTATGTATTTTATGACAAGAGCTATAGTATATGTCATGGTACCATAGTAAGTTAGGATGAAAACGGACATCAAGTTCCACCTCGTTGTTGACCTATAAGAAGGCAATGAATCCACAATGAAGTCCGTCTCCGTCCTTTTCCATGCTCCATATTATACTTTATAAGAGCAGGTGCCCAGGCATGCAATATATATTTAAATCAGGGTCTTATAATTAAGTTATACAAAACGGTAGACATTTAGGGACCATATTATTACATTAATTTGAATGCAACTTTATATGTTTCAGAAAGCAAACATTTGGCAAAATCCACAATGATTTCACTTTTTGTTTCCTACAATCAAAATATCTTCATATTTTATCATTGAGACAGTCTTTACAGTAGTTACAGTATACATATATCACCCTAAACTGAAACCCAGGCTATACAAAATAGAGTCATATTGGACAAAACCCATTAGGAATGATGATTATACTATGCATACTGCAGATCTAATATTTCTTTTAAGAAGGAAATATGTAAAACAAAAATGACGCAATGGAGTTGAAATCACAGCTCTCCTGCAAATTATCTTTGCAACTTTCCCTTTAGTGAATAAATCCCTCTATATTTTGTTGGGGGAATGAATGTGTAAGTATATGCATATGTTAGGGGGGTGCAAGGGGCCAACAAGGGCACTTGGTTTTACTTGCCTCGCTGGCCAGCCCTGTGATGGCTAATCCACGTGTGTAAATGAATAATAAATACATACACAACAAATCTTTGAAGTGCTGGAAGAAACTCAAATAATCCAAATACATAAAAAAACAGAACATAAACCTTATATAGTGTATTAAGTAGATAAATGTGGAGGATATAAATACAAAGACAGGCCCTTACATGATATAGGGCCTAGAATATCCCTTTAAGAATGATCTGTGTTCTTCATGGAGGTAAGTAGAAAAATATTTATTCAATAATATGTAAAGTTTTTTTATCTTGCATTGGAGATTCCACTTTTTTTTTTCTCCACTGCGACCATATAACTAAATCATATAGCAGCGTCCCACTAAATACAGATATCAGTCCCCGATGGCTCCGTGTAATTCCTCTTTCCCATGCCGATGCCGCGTCTGATGACATCAGCACGTACCATGCAGACTTATTTTCCTGTAACAGTTTCCTCAAGTGCGTTTCAGGTAGGTTCCACCTTCTACTGCAGGCCTGTTCTTTAAAAAGTCCTCCTTGGAGTGACATAAGTAGTGTAGTGCCGTTTCCAAATAGCATGTAATGAGTTAAAGGGAAAGTCCCTCTCTTTAACGTGTTGTTCTTAGTTCATGTAATAATATAATAATAGGTAATACGCATATCCATATTTAAAATCTGATATATCCAGGGCCCGCCTGACAATGGAGCCGAGTGGGGCAACCGATCCAGGCGGCACTTTTGAAGGGGCGGCATTTTTCCACCCCAAGCCCTTTTTTTTTTTTTTTTAAAGCCGAGAACAGAGAGAGAGAGAGATGGGGGAACCGAGTGGTTTTATCTTACCAAGTTATCAGTACCCGCTCGGCGACCCTCTTTCCTCTGCGAGCCCTATAATGTTGAACGCCGGAAGATGACATCATTTCCGGCGCTCAGCATTACAAGCCGGCACCGAGACCGAGCAGGGAGACTCACCGCAGGACTGCTGAAAGGTACGTATGGGGGGGGAGGGGTAGATAATGGGGGGCAGGGAGAGGAAGGGGTAGATAATGGGAGGGGCGGCAGGGAGAGGAAGGAGGGCGGCAAGGAGACTTAATTAAAAAAAAAGGAAATATTAAAAATATAATGTGCAAGGGAGGGTCTTTATAGTTATTTAAAGACATGACACCATAAACAACAGGACAAAAGAATATCTGGAAGTTAGAAAAATGATGTAGGTCAAAATCTGAGTTTTTTAATTAAAAATCCACTTCATTTGCAACTGTCCTGAGCATCACTTTATTTGTTTTTTGAATGATATTTGCAGGGGCCAATGTAGGTCAGGTGGGGCTCTGGGATAATGCTGTTACAAGCTCCCCCCACACACACACACATACATACATCTACAGTATAGAAACACACACAGTTTAGCTCAGTGCTCAATAGGATTACTGATATGTGGTCCTTCTTTTTCAAGTCAGTCTGTGATTGCAAATACTACTGCTGCATGAGAGAGACCCCTACAACAAGTTGGCCCCCACCTGACACCTCACCCATCACAATAAAAAAACGCCAAACAGAAAAACGCCAAGTGGATATGGCATTGTGCGATTTCCTATTGAAGAACAGCTAACATCTGGCCACAGCGTTTTTTCACTAATAAAACGCTGTGGCAGAATTGGCGTTATTATGGGCGTTTTTGCAAAAAATACCCAAGTGGAAACCTAGTAATGTATGTATGCTATGCAGTGCAGGCTAATATAGAAAGTACAATAAAACATGGAAGTAGCAAGTGGGAGCCCCTAGACATCAGAGGTCCTGGGGCAAATGTCCCATTGTTAATCTACTGCTGGGTATTTGAGATTAACTGAAAAAATGTATTTATTGAAAACAATGTATAATAATTAACTGTCAAAGTGTCATATAATTGAGACAATGATCTCAAAATTAAAACTTTCAGTAATCTTCATATAGTTTTAACAACAATAAACAATACAAATGCTAGTGTACTGGTAAGACCATGATGGATAAATTATAAAAAAAACCCTCCAGTAGACAATACCTCCAGTAGACAAAACCTCCAGTAGACAAAACCTCCAGTTGGCAATATTCCTTGAAGCCGTCTTGTTGCTGAAATAAAGAGGTTTAAAGCAAAATAATTGGTTGTTTATACATAATTAAGAGGGACATAAAGTTCAAATATTTAGTTAGACTTTTTTTTAAAATGTAATGTATATAAAATCCTTTAATGTTATATCTTATAATGATTAAAATTATGTGTCCTTTTGGGAGTTCATTATATGAATCACTGATATGAAGAGATAATCTCTAGAGATAATTCCATTACTGTTTCACTGTGGTGATTAACTGCTTGTCCTATTTCTTCATGATATAATCTAAATGCTTCTGAGAACAGCAGTTTGGAAATTAACTAACTTGATAATTATTAAAGGACCCTATCACTTACAATAACCATGATGATGTGTCTCAGGCCCCAGAAACACATCAAGTTTAAACAAGGAGGGCAATATTTAATTGGCTTGGTATTATCAAATGAAACAACTAATAAATCTGTCACAGAAGTAATGCTTCTAATTAATGAACCAGTATTGTGAGGGTAGCTCACTTTATTTGTATGTAACCATCTGCTCTAAATATAATTTAAGGCTGGTTAACGACATGTATTTAGAAATAACTCAATGCAATCTCATTTTTTTTCTACTTTTGTAGAATGAGTTTAATATAACAAGAAAAATATTTAATATTTGGGGTTCACTGATTTTCCTTCCTTGGACCACTTTTGATAGGTACAGACCACTGATAGGTACTGACACCCCACCAGAGCTGCAGTTTTGGAGATACTTTGACCCAGTTGTCTAGTCATCACAATTTGGCCCTTTCTCTTAATGCTACAGGTTATTTTTAGCGTTTTGTGTACATAAATTAATTGCATAGAAATTGTTAATGGATTTCTTTGTGGAGAGGTTACATCTTCATAGGTTTGACACAATTTTGGGGAATTCACAAGACTCAAAAAACCGGCTGCAGTTGCCTTGGGGCTTTTGCCTAGATCTGTAATTCATTGGTAGTTAGTGTGGTATGATTTAAAACCTGCATTGATCCAGTGCAATCTGATCAATCACAAATTAAACCTTCCAGCAAAGTTTGCTTCTGATTTCTTAAAGGTAATAATTATTTGTTAATGTCTAACTGTATTGCAAAAAATATTTGCCTCAACCCAGGGCTGTAGGAAGGATGAGGCAAGAGAGGCACTCACTTTGGTCGCAGCTGCGAGGGGCGCACAGCAATCCAATTAGCAGCTGTAGGACCGCTCTAACCGACCAAACATTAGGGAGGGCGAGGTCTGTCACTTCAAACCTCGGCTTCAGTACTCCCTAATCACTACCCGCCAGCAATTGATGCCGAGTGCTAGGATATGACCATGCTTTTCCTAGGTACAAAAGGAGCTAGCCCGGCTCTGCCTCAATCTTCAGCTTTCTATATACAGCTACTATGGGTTAATATGAATCGCCAAAAACTAGAAAAAAAAACACCCACGAAACAACATTTAAAGTTTGTTGGTATTTTCGCTCTTGCTCACACTCACCCACTCTTTCATTCACGCTCTCTCACATTCTGCAGACTTCATCCATGTCCTTGTCTGCATACCACACAGCTCTCTTCTGTCTTCTTCTGCTGCTCAAAAAAGTCTACATCTGCCTGGAAGCTCTTCCATTTTCTATCTCCCTTTATCCTTCAATTGGGCAGAGGATGTGCCTGGAAGCTCTACTATTTTGCAGAAGTTACCTTCAGGCACAAAGGTGGACCCTCCAAGCACATGAACTCCGTCAATTCCCCAAAGGATATGCCCATAAACTCTTCCATTTTGTGGAAGTTCACGAGAGGTTACTGTAGTCAAAAGGGATTATGGATTTCACTCTAACCGCAGAACAATGGATGATGGATGATGGGGAGAAATCACATTGCATAAACATCTCAGATTTATCAGAAATATTAGCTGTTTCTCAGATGTGATATATTAAACCAGTTAACTTCCAATCCACTCAGCAACAATAAAAAGTGAAAAGCAATAATTATAGTGGTAACCAATAAACTCACTGTTCTAGTCTGTTGCAAAAAGTACGAAAAGCAACAATTAAAAAAAAATAAAAAAAAACAGATAAATCTGTACTTTAACCCCTTCAATCCCAGTGGTTTTTGGTACCACAAAGTCCGGAGCAATTTTGCCATTTTTGTGGTATGTCGGTTTAGCGATTATTCTCCTTTCCTGTGAATAGTGTACCCATGTAAACTATATATTGTTTTTTCGTTTGATACCATAGTTGGATGATTAGCTGAAAATTTAGAATGAGAAATTCAGTAAAAACTAGCGAAGATTAGGGGAAAAAAACTTAATTTTTTTCCATTTTCCCCCTGAATCCTCACAAAATTAGGTAGATTTTTTTGTATTTTTTATATATTTTTTTTTACACAGATATGGTTAGAGGTCCTCCTAGGGACCTCCTGAACATGCCAGTGATGTCACAATGACATCACAGCTCACATTATACTTTTTTTTAGTATTATTTATATTATAAAATAGAGACATAGAGATCGCAGCGTCTCTGTGCCTCATCGGAGGGCAGGATATCCCCGCGATCGCGCGATCAGGCAGTTTGCAATGTACCAGGTTACCGGGTTTCATGCTGGAAGCTGTTACAGGAGATCGGACAGCAGAAAGCTGGCAATGCTGGGGATGTGTCCCTGACGCTGCACAAAGGGCTGGATGTACCGGGACGTCCATAGGGGTTTCTTAATAGGCGTTTTTTGGACGTCCCGGTACGTCTATAGGGGATTGAAGGGGTTAATAGCCTATATTATACAGAAGCTGCTGTCTCATTAACAGTCATATGTAATAATGAACTATACTATATCTCTAAAGAAGGGACAAGATTCTTTCATGTTGCAGAAGGCAAAATTCACTCTTGTTGCTGTTGTCAAACTAGTCCCTGTTGATATAAATCCAGGTTTAGTGGAAAAATTAAGTTAAAACAAAATCTTTGTTAGACCATTTCCATAGAATTCCAATAAGTTGAGAAAAGATAATAAATATTAGATATGTGCAAATGGGCCAAAAATGATTAAATTAAATGATTAATTCTTTAGTTTGCTTTTTGCCCATTAGTTTTGGCCAACAATTTTGATTCCTTACCCATTCAGTTTTGCAAAAAATTTGGGGGCATTTTTAATTTGTGAATGAAACTAGTTCCCCAGTGCCCACATTCACTTTCACTGTCCGGGAAATAAAATTTGTTGGCTAAAACTAAATGCAAATGCTGTCTGAATCGAGAACTGCATACTTTGTGAATGTGATGATCAATCCATGTGTGTAAAAATAAATAATAATAAATACATACAGAAAAAGTCTTAAAGTGCTTAAAATGAACTTAAAAAAAACCCAGATAATAAACAGTATATAGTGCAGTAAGTAAATAAATCTTGAAGAGGAATATGTGTTCTTCTTAGATATGGGCTCCCTTCTCACTCAAGGCAGTTTATGTAGAAGACAGGAAAACTGGAAGGTAAGTATTAAAATATATATTTAATAATAAAAATAAAAATTCTAATCTAATCTATATTTCCACTTCTGTTCACCACGACCATATAATTAATCCATTTAGTAGAGTCCCGCTAAAGGTAGATACGAGTCCCCAGTGATTTAGTGTAATTCCTCCTTCCGACGTTGACGCTGCATCCAATGATGTCAACAAATATCACACAGATGCTTTTCACCATAACAGCTTCCTCAAGTGCATGTAAAGTTAGTTCTTCTATACTTCTATACTTAAGAAGTCCTCGTTGGAGTGACATAGATGATAAAATGTTTTTCCAAATTAATTTGCAATATGTCATGATGTAGACCCCACTCTTTTAGAATATTGTCCTCATTTCAGGTAGATAAATATCTACATTAAATATATGATGTATATGCCACATCAGAAAGTATATAAATTAAAAATCAATAACATGTATAATAAGAAAAATCCTAAATATCCTAAATTCTAAAAAATAAGAGTTTTATACAGACCTAACACCATTAAAACCAATAAAAAAATGTGTTATTCAACTGTCCCCGGTTCCCACGCTGCCACAACAGCCACCGCGTAGGAGAGGGAGACCCCCCTCCACCGCACTGCCACCTTTGCAGCAGCCGCCACGAAGGAGAGGGAGACCCCCCTCCACCGCACTGCCACCTTCGCAGCAGCTGCCACGAAGGAGAGGGAGACCCGCCTCCATCGCACGGCCACCTCCGCAGCAGCCGCCACGAAGAAGAGGAAGACTCCCCTCCACCGCACGGCCACTTCCGCCTTCTGAAGAGCCACACAGGAGAAGCACCGCATTCTGCTTCAGCGCTCGCTCCCTAACTGCAGGTCTTTATGAAGGGAGATTACGCCACACTTAAAATGGTCGCGATTCACGGACACCAGAAGTGATGTCATGATGGTTTGATGGGAAATTCGTACTTCTGATTTAAGCTCCTCAGACCAGCTATACCTTGCCTTCTGATGGTCGTCTATGCCTTCTGCTAGTGCACAGATAACGTTTACCTTCCTGATTCCCGTGTTTCGACCTTGGCTTGTCTGACTACGTTGATCTCCTGAATCCTGACCTCGGCTCGTTTATTGTTTATCCTGATCTCCTGAATCCTAACCTCAGCTACTTTTATCGGTTATCCTGCTCGCCGGAATCCTGACCTCGGCTTGTCTGAACATGTTCTGTCCTGGAGTCCTATCTGACCACGGTGTCTCGTACTACTTGTAGGTGACAATATGGATTTTTTTTTAAAAAAAAACATTGGGCATAAGTGTTTTCAATTTAAAAAATCCATTTCATCGCTAACGGTTTCCCTATTTAAGCTCCTCAGACCAGCTATACCTTGCCTTCTGATGGTCGTCTATGCCTTCTGCTAGTGCACAGATAACGTTTACCTTCCTGATTCCCGTGTTTTGACCTTGGCTTGTCTGACTACGTTGATCTCCTGAATCCTGACCTCGGCTCGTTTATTGTTTATCCTGATCTCCTGAATCCTGACCTCAGCTACTTTTATCGGTTATCCTGCTCTCCGGAATCCTGACCTCAGCTTGTCTGAACTTGTTCTGTCCTGGAGTCCTACCTGACCACGGTGTCTCCTACTATTTGTAGGTGACAATATGGAATTTTTTTTAAAAAAAAAACATCGGGCATAAGCAATGTTCCATCTAAATTTCTCTTGTGCAAAAATTTTCCCAGAGCCAAAATTATGTGCGCACAATATCCGCACCGCATAAAGTATAAAAAAAAATATATTTTTTTTTATTGGGAAAAACTGTTGTGCGCACAATTTCTGATGTGTGCGCTCTCTAAAAATGCTATGTGCGCACAGCTTAAAGGGAACACTGGGCATAAGTGTTTTCAATTTAAAAAATCCATTTCATCGCTAACTGTTTTAATGTTTTCATAAAGTCTTCCCCTCTCCAAGAGCGTTCTGCTAGGTCTATCCCTGTAAACTCCAATAACTGGAGACTATTTTTGTGATGTGTGGAAACATGAAGAGACACTGCATGTTTATTATAACTCTTTTTTATATTTCTAAGGTGCTTTTGATTAGAATTAACCTCCTCTGAGGCACCTTTTAGAAAATTCCTTACCAATTTATATTTAATTTATGGACATAGTCTTAACATACCATCAAGGTTTGGATCTGTCTTTAAAATCACACAATGTTGGTTTATCATTTTTTTTTTAAAAAAAATTGCCCGTATTGTCGTAATTCAAAATAATAGGAATGTTTACATTTTCCTCAGGGTACAGGATATCCCGCTGAGACAGTTCTAGCCATCTCCTTGATACTTTTCTCAAGTGTAAACAGATAATACTGTTTTTCAATATGTTCAGCCTGTGTATAGTATTCTGTAGGATTCAAACAAATTATTTTGATCCTAATAAATTAGTTCTTAGTTGTATTTATGAGCTAAGGACTATATTGGCAGCTACCTGAAAAGATGTAAACTTTTCACCAGATTTCAATAATGTTTTTGTTTTAAGGGTGGAATGTTATATTTAGATATCTAAATTGAGAAGATCTATTCCAATGATGTGTCTTTGTATTATTTACCTGGTCAGCATTGACTGTGTTCGGATTATGTATTTTATGTGATATGTTATATTTAATGTTTTGTCTCTTTTTTATATCATTGATCCATTTTCAATAAAAAAAGACATTCTGGCCAAAGAATATTTGTAAGAAAAATTAATGTAAAACATCTTGTGTTCATCCATAACCACATAGTATATCTCTAGAAAACAATACCTAATCTGTGTCAGTGCTCTAGCCATGTAGCAACCTGGGAAATTCACATTTGTTGAGATATGTAGTTTCTACTCCCTAAAATGTCTCATACTATTTCTCAATATGGAGAAAAAAGGGGAAAATGCTTTATACGATATAAAGGAAAAAATTGTAAACAGGAAGTGTATGTGTGTGTATGGGCAGGCATGTGTAAGGGCAGTGTATACTGTATATGTGTGTAAGGGCAGTAGATGTGTGTGTGTACAGAAAGGCATGTATATATGGGCATAGTATACGTGTGGGCAAGCTTTATAAGGGCAGTGTATGTGTATTTGTGTGTATGTGGGGCAGGCGTGTGTAAGGGCAGTGTATACGTGTGTGAATGGCAGGCATGTATAAGGGCAAAATATATGTGTGTCTATGGGCAGGCATGTGTAAGAGTGGTGTATATCTGTGTGTTTATAGGAAGGTGGGTGTAAGGGCAGCGTATATGTGTGTATATAGGCAGGCATGTGCAAGGGCAGTATGGATGTGTATATATGGGCAGGCGAGTGTAAGGGCAGTGTATATAGGCAGGCATGTATAAGTGAGTGTATATGTGTGTGTATGGGCAGGCATGTGTAGGGGCAGTATATTTGTGTGTATATGAGCAAGCATGTGTATGGGCAGTGTATATTTGTATATATGGGCAGTGTATATGAGTGTGTATGACCAGGCATGCATATAGGCAGTGTATATGTGTGTCTATGGGTAGGCGTGTGTAAGGGCAAAGTATGCGTATCAAGACCAGCCATCTGAATATATGTGTGGCTGCACTCCGGCCGTATCAGCATCCACTGTGCATCTGCAAGTCAGCAGTGCACCAGATATGACATCTACACCTTGTCCTATTTGGGACATCTTCAATTTACCCTTATCAAACCATATAGTCCTGGCCACGTCCCGCATGGGAAAGGTAGCCGGAGCTTAGAAGTTCCCACGTATGTTAAAGGATTACTTTTGTATTAAAGTTCTATAATCAGAAACAATGTCATTGTCTAACTAAAATGTGGTATTATTATTAAACAATTGTTCAAAAATGTAAAGTTATGTACAATTTAGAGATATTCTACATTGGCCTATATCATTAGAACCTAACCAAACCATGGGTAATGGCTCATGTCCTCTGATGCTTTTATTTATAATTAAGGGAACACTTAAAAGATCCAGTTTGCTTAAGGCATTAATTGTTAACTTGCTGTTATAAAATTTGGTTTCCTTTTGAGTTATTTTTGCCATTCAGCCATGAAACCTAAAAGGTGTGCAAGGTAACACTTATGTCTGTAAGTTCTCTATTTTCTAAACAGAAATGGTAGATACTACCATGTCTTACAAATATGAAATTAAAAGGTAAATTTACCCTGTATACTATTTGCAGCAGTTTCTAATGGCACTTAACAATGTGACCAGTATTCAAAAACAAAATCTATTGCTTACCCTTTTATTAAGTCACTAGAAAAAGTGCCTCTTTGCATAAATTGATGTTTCTGTGCCTTCTTATAATTATTCATTTATATAAGTTGTTAATATGTTTCTCTTTCAAATATTCTTTTTTTAGGTTTCTCTATTAACTGATATACCTTAGTACTAGTAGAAACACACTTTTTATTTAAGCATTAAATAGAATATTGTATCCAGCAGGGTAGATTAGCACTGAAAAAAGTCAGTTTTATTAATTTAGTTCCAACAAACGTATCTGTAGACCTATAGGTTACCATTGTATAGACACATCCACATTATGTACAAATAACGTAGACAAAGAAAACCGCACAATATTTTTTGAAAACTCATTTTAATGTGATATTGAGTTTTGTTCTACTTCACTACAAAAAATATCACTCATGTACATTTTGAGTGATTAGCCAGTAGTGAATAGGTTTAACTGTTGTGGACATGACCTTAGATTTGTATACTTGCTCCTGATGTCATGTATTGGTTTACTCACATAAAAACAACATTGTTCACATTCATATTTTCTACTGGCGTATTAGCTCATATTTTGTGATTACTGTTGATACAAGATGTCAATTAATGGAGAACCCAGTAAGTCTTAACTGATGGTAAGGATCTTCAGAGATCACTCATTTAGTAAAGCTTCCTAAAAATTCCTGTATTATCTTCGACGTCATTTAAAAGATAGAAATCTTTCCTTAAGTTTCACCTCCTCAACACAGGTATGCCTGAGGTCCCTTCAATCCAAGCTTTGTTCACCAGAGTAAAAGACATTTATAAAGTGGAGGAATTGGTACTGTAATCCCAGCGCAGATTACAGTTCACTATCACACACCCATTATCTTGTAACTAGACAATTCTAATTATCTTTAATGACACACTTACTAGTCTCGATATGATGTGGTCAGTGTAGTCCCCCAAGCATTCCCCCGTCCAGATATCCCACTCGTTTAATTTTGTTATATTGGATATATATTATTTGTTATGGATATGTTGATCAAGAATGCCATTCACACATATATAAGGTGTCATAAGATCAGTGGTACATGTAACCACAGTAACACAGGGCTAATTTATTTCCAACACTACTGTAAATGGCTTCTGATGGTAACTTTGTATCTCTGATTTGTATGCTGGTCTTGATATCTACTGATTCTTGTCATGTCTTACAAACTAATTCAATATTAAACTAAAATTCAGGAATGTGAGAGAATTCACTAAATTTGTACTTGCATGTATGCTTAATTGCTGTGAAATGAAAGTTTATTAAGACCCTAAGATGAAGGAAATCACATTATTCTCAAGTAAATCCAACCCTTTATAGATGAACATTTAAGTATTTTGAAAAAATGATGTTACAAGAATTAAATCACTTTTCCTGCCTGTAAGAGCTCATATATAGTGAGAATTAAAAGCAGTCCTCATTTTAGAATCATTTTAATAAAATAGATGTAATTCTATTTTTTTTAAACTCCATCTTTGGAAAGAGGTATTATCTTTATCCAAAATCAGCAATAAAAAAGTGAAATGAGGTCAGGAGGAAATAAATAATTAACTTATTCTGATGATTATTATTTTACAAGTGATAAAGAATGAATGAAGATTATAGACTGGTACATTTGACATCCGAAAAGGACAATTAATACACAAAGGATATATGTACTGTTTTTATATTTAAATAATACATTGTTGTACTACCGTATTTGGTCGATTATAAGAAGAGGTTTTTTTCAGAGCAAACCCCTTGTCTTATAATCGGGGTCGTCTTATAATGAGACCTCAAATAGGTCTGTCTATGAGACTAAGATCCAGATCCCACGCAGTGCTGCAGGGGACCTGGATCCTCCTGCCCCCCCAGCGTACTGGCGCTTCTGAGTACCCGGTGTCTAGCCGGGGCAGCATGTAGGCGCGATCCGCGTAGACAACCCCCGCTGCTAATCGGAAGGAGGTGGTTTTAGGAGTGGGGGTTGTCTGCGTCTATCGCGCAGACCTTCCCCGGCTGTCAGAGATCAGAGTTCCCCTCAACGAATCGCGTAGACGTCTACCCGCTGCACGAACAACACACCGGGAGCCAGAAGCACCGGTAAGTTTTTTTTGGGGGGGTGTTAAATGGGGAGCATGATGCAATTCTGTAGGCAGAGTGCTTTATGAAATGCCTTTTAACCCCTTAATGCCACGCTGCCTCCAGAAATGCCTTTTAACCCTCTATACGCCACTGTGCCTCCTGAAATGCCTTATACCTCGCTATATGCCACTCTGCCCCATAATATGCCTTTTAACCCCCTAAATGCCACATGGCATATAGGGGTATAAGGCATTTCTGGAGGCAGAATGGCTCATAGGGGTCAAAAGGCATATCATGGGGCACAGTGGCATATAGAGGGTTAAAAGGCATATCATGGGGCACAGTGGTATTTAGAGGGTTAAAAGGCATATAATGGGGCACAGTGGCATATAGAGGGTTAAAAGGCATATCATGGGGCATTGTGGCATATAGGGTGTATAAGGCATTTCTGGGGGGGGCAGGTTGTAAAAAAAAGGAAATAAAAACAAAATATTTTTCTCAATCATAGCTTTTATTAACAAACAATTGTTCACATAGTTTACATGAATTAACATTTACTGGTAAAACTTTTTTCCTATAGGGTCGTCTTATATTCAGGCTTTTTCTTTCCTAAATTAATATTCAGATTTTGGGGGTTCGTCTTATAATCAAGCAAATATGGTATGTATATTAATTATTCAATTCATAAAATCTTGAATAAATTATCTATTCCTATTTTTATTAATTGATATGTATGTTCTTGTATATTCTTCCTCTATAAAAATGATGTGTGAAGAGTGTGAACAGAATACTGCAGGTGGAGACAATTAAGCATACCATTAGAGGATATAAAAAACAGACTTTGTGTTACAATCAGAATGCACCTGATGAAGCCGAGATATTTGGCGAAACGTGTAGTGCTATTTTTGGATCCTCTGAGACTTTATTTTGAGGAAATATACCGTACACACGGAATCTGGAAATTATAACAGTATCTTCAACAAACTTTCTTTTGGTCTGCGGCTTGCTGCTAATTAAAAGAACTGACCAACATTACTCATTTCAAACATTTCTGCAGTCCATTGTTGAGAGGAGAGACGCTGAAAACACATCAAGGCTTCTATTGCCGGCGTCTCTATAAAGCTTTCTCAACACGCATATTTGCGTCTGCTCTTGTAAGCATACAAGCTGTTTCCTGTAACCTTTTGTATTGGAAATTTGAACTATTTATATATAAAATATTTTTATATATATTTTTCTAATTGTATGTGGTACCTTTATAATATATTATTTTTTTTTATTTGAAGAAGGGTTCCTGTCTATACATTTAAGTCATAGGCTACGCTATGTTTGGACCCTCTTTTTTTCTTTTACATGTATATGATCATCTTTTGACCTGGTTGAACATCCATGGAGAGAGTACATATTCACACATATAAGTATACTATTATTGATTATTAACACTGATATATATTAAGCATTCATAGCTCACCTACTCTCATTTTATTTTCTATCTATACTGAGATATTAGTTGTTCATTACGGAAAGAAAGTTTTCCAAAATGTGAATGCATTCTAAATGATACCGAATAGAGGGCAAGAGAGGAGGCTCTGTCGATTTCCAATGGTGGGCAATGAGCAATTTAACAGCCAAAAAGAAGTGTATAATTAGTTTCCTAGTAGGAGCAGGTAAGTGATCAGGGAACATGTGTAAAAGTGCAAGTGGTAGGGAGAGAGGGAGGTGAACCTGTAGATAGGCCTCCAAAAAACGAAACACCTTTGTCCAAACCTCAAGTATAGGTGGACACGAGCAACATAGTACCTTCAGATTGGCAACCGTTCCAACAAAGGGAGGAGAAGGAGGGAAACACGTGTGACACGTTATCTTTTATTCCAATTCGACATGGTTGGTACAATGTGTCATGCCCCTTGTAGCTTCCTCAGACTCAAGCCATGTTTTGAGCGGGATCAAAGTGTTTGGTTCCTTTTCCCATGCCAGCATATGAGGGAGTTTTAGAAGGCGGAACATAAATCAAAGGGATTTGGAGCGCCATGGCGAAATAGGTCTCCGAGTCGTAAAGGAAAAACAGCGTCCCACGAACTAAGTTGTAAATCCGGAATCAGCAATTCCAAAGAGCTAAGTGGAGTAGCCCTAGTGATATAGTGTAGGGAGTGGACTGTTCTGGCGACTCGGGACCAAATCTGGAATGTACAAAGTGTGGTGGGTGGGAGAGCAGGGAGAGGGGGATGACACCGTTTGTGAATCCATAATAGTAATAGAATAGTTTCATAATAGAAACTGAATGTTGCAGAATCTTGTAATACCTTTTTTATTGGACTAACAGTATTTAAAATAATAGACGAGCTTTCGGGAGTCCTCCCTTTATCAAGTCAAAAGCATTTCTGACCAAGCAAGTGAAAAACACAGTTTAAAACTGACCAGTACATGTTCTGATACAGGGTTAAAACAGGGGTTAAAATAACAAGATAGAGAATTTGCAGACAAAAAACTAAGAGGGTCATAAATAGTAAATAGTGGCATATACTGCACAGATAAGTCAAGGGGGGGGGAGCAGGGGTGAGCATGTAGGAGAGAGAGGGAGAAGAAAAAAAAAAAAAAAAAAAAAAAAAAGGCACAGTGTTGGAGCAGATGCGGTGGTACCTGGTGGCTTGGCTATGGATGATGCCTTGCTTTGTGTGGGATGGATGGAAGCTGGATTTGTGCAGGTAGTTGGATCGGTCTGTGGGTTTTCTGTACAGGGATGTATGTAGTGTGTCTTTGTTTATTGTGACAGTTGTATCCAAGAAGTTTACACTTTCTGTGGAAAGTGTAAAAGCAAGGCATCATCCATAGCCAAGCCACCAGGTACCACCGCATCTGCTCCAACACTGATGACAGAGACATGCATCTTAAAACACTGTCCGAGACATTCAAACAAAAGGGATACAAACCCAGGATAATCAATAAGAAAATTAACTCTGCGCTACAAACACCACGCCAACACCTGTTGCAATACAGAGACAAACAAACATCCTCACGCATACCTTTGGTAGCCACATACAATCCTGCCCTAGAAGAAATCCGAAAAATCATCAAGGATCTGCAACCAATGCTAGCAGAGGATGAGGTGTTAAAAGAAATTTTCCCTGAACCCCCCATCTTGGCCTTCAGACAACCAGCGAATCTCAAACAAAAGCTGGTGAGTAGCAAACTACATACTGAAACAACACACACAGATAATGGAAGCAAACCATGCAACAAAGCTAGATGCAAACTCTGCCAACACATCTGTACCAGCAACACAGCCACCCACAACAACAAGACATACAATATTAAAGGATCATACCCATGCACTTCACAGAATGTTGTGTACATGATTCAATGCACCAACTGTACTATAGGGTGTTACATCGGTGAAACCTGCCAGCAACTTAATAAAAGGATGAATCTACACAGATACTCCATCAACCATCATGATGAAGAAAACTTTTGCACCCCAGTTGGGCACCACTTTACCCAAACCGGTCACTCCATACATGACCTCAAAATCAAAACACTGAGAGGTCATTTCAAAAACACCCAAGAAAGAAAGACATTTGAAGCCAAAATGATACATTTTTATGATTGTAAAAACAGAGGACTTAATGTGGATTTGAGCTTCTTAGCACATTATCAAAACTTCCTATAACCTGTGCCTTTTTTTCTTCTCTCTCTCCTACATGCTCACCCCTGCTCCCCCCTTGCTTATCTGTGCAGTATATGCCACTATTTACTATTTACGACCCTCTTAGTTTTTTGTCTGCAAATTCTCTATCTTGTTATTTTAACCCCTGTTTTAACCCTGTATCAGAACATGTACTGGTCAGTTTTAAACTGTGTTTTTCACTTGCTTGGTCAGAAATGCTTTTGACTTGATAAAGGGAGGACTCCCGAAAGCTCGTCTATTATTTTAAATACTGTTAGTCCAATAAAAAAGGTATTACAAGATTCTGCAACATTTTTTTTTTTGCATTCGTATACACTGGACTAATACGGCTACCCCAAACTACAATAATAGAAACTGAATGAGGGCGTCTTCTAGTACAACCAACCGAGGGAAATGAAAAGCGGCTGCTTGTGAAAGTATAGTAGCCCTGTAATAGGCTACAATGTCCGGGGGCGCCTAAGCCCCCTTTAAATCTAGGGGAACAGAAAGACTGTTTAGAAATCCTCGACCGCCCTCTAAGATTAATGAAGTCGTTAAGCACCCTTTGAATTTGTAAGAGAAATTTATGAAGAATAGCTACCGGGACTGCTCGAAAGACATATAACAGTTTTGGGAGAACCAGACCTTTATAAGCCAAGAAAAGTCAAAGGAGCGCCACCCCTGGATTGTGTTTAGTATGTGTTTCCATAACGGAATAACATTAAAATCATTCAACTTAGACAGGGTCCTAGGAAGTTTAATACCTAAATAAGAGAAGTAGTCCCGTCTCCAATCAAAATCATACAAGGCTTAAAGGGAGGTGGACAGGTGAGTGGGCAAGTGTAAGTGCATTGCTTGTGTTTTGTGTATGTTTAATTTGTGATAAGAGATCGCCGAATAGTGTGTAAATTGGTCTGATAACGCCGGTAAAGAAATGGAAGGGTTCATAATAGCTGCCGAAATGTCATCCGCGAATAAGCCTAGGATGGAGTCTTCACCGGCAGGGCTAGGGAATCCATGTATCAGAGGATCTGAGCGAATGCGTTGGGCCAGAGGTTCGAGAGCTAAAATATATAGCAGAGGAGAAAGCGGACAACCCTGGCGCATCCCGTTGGAGATCATAAACGGAGAAGACACAAAGCCTGAAAAGTGGACAGAGGCAGAAGGGGAAGAGTAGAGGGCCATGATGGATTGAATCAAGGAGGGGCGAGAAAACAAATTTTCCAAGAACCAATGAAAGAAATTGCCAGTGGAGCCTATCAAAGGCTTTTACCGCATCGAAAGAAACGAAGAGACATGAGGTTTTGCGCCGGAGAGCTTCCCAAGAAAGTTTAATAAATTTGCGAGTGTTATCAGTCGCTTGTCTGTGTCTAACAAAACCTACCTGATCAGAATGCAAAAGAGAGGGGAGTATTAAAGAAAGTCTGTTGGCTATCAATTTAGCATATATCTTAACATCATTGTTTAATAAGGAAAGGGGCCTGACATTTTCACATCTATCTGGAGTCTTGCCTTGTTTGGGAATTGTAACACTTACAAAGATGAGAGAGTCCTGTAATTTTCACCATAGGTACACTTCAACTATGAGAGACAGAATGGGGGGAAAGAATACAGGAAATCACATCCTGTAGGGTTTCTAATTAATTCATAAATTCCTAGGTAAAATAAGTATTTGGTCACCTACAAACAAGCAAGGATATCTGGCTCTCACAGACCTGTAACATCGTCATTAAGAGTCTCCTCTGTCCTCCACCTGTATTAATGGCACCTGTTTGACCTTGTTATCAGTATAAAAGACACCTCTCCACAACCTCAAACAGTCACACTCCAAACCCACTATGGCTAAGACCAAAGAGCTGTCGAAGGACACCAGAAACAAAATTGTAGACATGCACCAGGCTGGGAAGACTGAATCTGCAATAGGCAAGCAGCTTGGTGTGAAGAAATCAACTGTGGGAGCAATTATTCGAAAATGGAAGACATACAGGACCACTGATAATCTCCCTCGATCTGGGGCTCCACGCAAGATCTCACCCCGTGGTGTCAAAATGATCACAATAACAGTGAGCAAAAATCCCAGAACCACACGGGGGGACCTAGTGAATGACCTGCAGAGAGCTGGGACCAAAGTAACAAAGGCTACCATCAGTAACACACTACACCGCCAGGGACTCAAATCATGCAGTGCCAGACGTGTCCCCCTGCTTAAGCCAGTACATGTCCGGGCCCGTCTGAAGTTTGCTAGAGAGCATTTGGATGATCCAGAAGAGGATTGGGCGAATGTCATGTGGTCAGATGAAACCAAGGTTGAACTTTTTGGTAGAAACTCGTCGTGTTTGGAGGAGAAAGAATGCTGAGTTGCATCCAAAGAACACCATACCTACGGTGAAGCATGGGGTGGAAACATTTTTCTGTTTTTCTACAAAGGGACCAGGTCGACTGATCCGTGTAAAGGAAAGAATGAATGGGGCCATGTATCGTGAGATTTTGAGTGAAAACCTCCTTACATCAGCAAGGACATTGAAGACGAAACGTGGCTGGGTCTTTCAGCATGACAATGATCCCAAACACACCGCCCGGGCAACGAAGGAGTGGCTTCGTAAGAAGCATTTCAAGGTCCTGGAGTGGCCTAGCCAGTCTCCAGATCTCAACTCCATAGAAAACCTTTGGAGGGAGTTGAAAGTCCGTGTTGCCCAGCGACAGCCCCAGAACATCACTGCTGTAGAGGGGATCTGCATGGAGGAATGGTCCAAAATACCAGCAACAGTATGTGAAAACCTTGTGAAGACTTACAGAAATGTTTGACCTCTGTCATTGCCAACAAAGGGTATATAACAAAGTATTGATATGAACTTTTGTTATTGACCAAATACTTATTTCCACCATAATTTGCAAATAAATTCTTTAAAAATCAGACAATGTGGGGGGGGCGTGTCCTGGAGCTCGACCAAGATGGCCGCACGTTGAGTTGCTCCTGACTCATTCCGCTTTTTTCAGCGTTTAACGCCATTTATTGTGCCCCATCTCGACAGGCAACGATGCCTAAGCACCCCCGAGGGATTCGTTGGCTGCGGTCGCTTCCTACTTTCGGAAGAAAGATTCCGCGACGCCACGTGCCTCAGGCGGCCCGGACCCTGGGGATCAGGATTTGGATTCTCCATGCACCAAAAAGGATATCGCAGACCTTACTGACCTCCTCAAGACGGTCAAGAAGGACCTCCACCGCGACATCAAAGATGGTCTGACAACCTTGACCAAGGAGGTTCGTGACCTGCAATCCCGCACCACAGAGCTCGAGCGCGGCCACGTGGCTATGGTCGAGGATCACCAGGCCGCTACCGCGGACATGGCAAATCTCCAGTCCAAATACCACATTTTACAGGAGCAGGTCGAGGATCTGGACAATCGATCGAGGCGTTGTAATATTCGGGTACGTAATGTGCCTGAAACGGCTCCCTTACCTGATTTTATCGACCGCTACCTCCGTCTTCTCTTGCCCGAGGCCTCGGCTGAGGACTTACATCTGGACTGGGTTCATCGTGCGCTTCGGCCGCGTCTTGCGCCGTCGGATAATCCAAGGGATATTATCCTTAAATGCCACCATTACACCACGAAGGAGGCGCTCTTCCGGGCAGTTCGCAATGGCTCTCCGTCTTTAGACGGTATTACACCTCATCTTTACGCGGACGTCGCTCCATCTACGCTGCAGAAGAGGAAGGTGCTTAAGCCCCTCACGGAACTCTTTCGTTCTAATGGGATCAAGTACAGATGGGGGTTCCCATTTCGCCTTATTGCGCACCATGGCTCCGCTCTACATGTTCTCCGAGATCCCTTCGATGGCCCGGACTTTTTGAAGCACCTGGGGATCACCGCCACCCCAGAAGTCCTGCGCCTGCAACAACAGATGGACCCTTGTCCTCGGTCTACTCGAGCTGCTTTGTCCTCTCCTCCACCCGAGGCTGCTTCGAGGGCCGCTGGCGTCGCTGAAGATCCCGCTCCGGCGCTTCCTACCCGAAGTGACTAAGAGCTTTTTTTTGGTTATTTTTTTTTATTTTATGATTATTTTATTATTATTGTTATTTATTATTTTTATTATTTGTTATACCCCTGTATAGCTCCGGTTGTTTATTTCTGCATACGGGTCCACGGGTTTTTTTTTCTTTTTCTTTTTATATATATCCATATTCTCCATTCCTTAACGGCTCCCCTAGTGGCGCCTCTCCCCTTAGGGGGTTAATGCCTTCGTAAGCCTTAATGCCTTCGTAAGCCTTCGTAAGCTCTACTGTCCATGTCTGGGGCGGATGTGCTCCTACTACATTGCTATCGTGTGCTCTGTGTGGGTTTAGGGGGTTTGTTTTTGTTTTGCTTTGTTTTTTTTCTTCTCTCCCCCCCTCATTACGCTTATTCCTCCTCGATTTGTAACTTGGGCCCAGACGTCTCTGTCCTTTGGAGGCTTCAGATCGCTATGGTTACGGGTCTTTGACCACCCATGTTATGTTGTTGACCTGCGCCAACTTCTGTTGTCAGGTACCTTTATTGGCCTGACCTGATCATTAGGGTTTGGTTCCCGGAGGAGGGGGGGATTTCTTTTATTTCATTTTATTATTTTCTTTTTTATACACATAAGTCTGCACTCACCGCTGGGGTCGTCTGGGGGGTCCACCCTGAAGGTAATCACCCATAACACACATGGCCTCAATTCCCCGCAAAAACGTCTCAAAGCTATCAAAAACTATTCTGCCTTACGCGCGGACGTAGTCCTCTTGCAGGAAACCCACTTTAAACATGACCATGTCCCTAGGTACTGGGGCAAACATTACCTCCAACAGGGTACCTTGTTTGGTAGGGCCGTTTGTATCCTCAACGTTTACGCCCCCTCTCCCAACCTCTCGGTCTTCTATTCGCGACTGGAGGCTTTGCTTGACGTGCCCAGGTCCACCGCCCTGATTGTTGGTGGGGACTTTTATGCTACTCCGGACCCTTACCTGGACAGGTCTGACTTTCGACGTGTCACTCTCCCACGGTCTTCGTACAAGCCCCTTCAGCTTTTCTTGCGACGTATGAATTTGTTTGATGCCTGGTGCACGCTTCACCCCAGAGACAGGGATTTCTCCTTCTATTCCAACCCTAATGACAGCTACTCCTGCATAGACCACATTTTTATATCGCAAAATATCCTTGGCTCTCTGCTGTCTTCCCGCATCCATGAGATCACCTGGTCTGATCATGGTGTAGTTGAGGGGACGTTCTCTGATCTTTCCCCCCGTCGCCCGACATCCATGTGGAAGCTGAATGACTCCCTGTTGGCGGACCAGGTCATAGGTGATTCTGTGGCGGACGCTCTGGAGGAGTACTTCCGTTTGAACTCCTCCCCCGATTTGGCGGTGGGGACATTGTGGCAGGCGCACAAGGTGGTTATCCGCGGCTCCTTTATTCGTCTGGCCTCCCAAAAGAAAAAGGAGAAGCTCCGTCAGGAGCTCCTCTTGAGGACCGAGATTCGTGACCTTGAACGTAGACATAAGTCAACTGGGGACCCTCAGGCCCTTCGTTCCTTGTTAGTCAAGAAGGGGGAACTTAATTTGATCCTTTCGGCTGATGTCCTGAAGGCCATTAGCTGGACGAACCAGAAATTTTTTGAAAAGGGCAATAAACCCGATACCATGCTTGCGAGACGTCTTCGCTTGGCCACGGGATCCCATCATATTCGGCAAATCCATACGTCCTCGGGGGAGACATCCTCCCACCCAGATGTCATTATTAAGCAATTCACTGACTATTACACCTCGCTTTATGATGGCCACAAGACCTCTCATACACCCCACACTGCCCAGTCTATGCGGTATTTCCTCCGTGACTCTCGGTTGCCGTCGCTTTCCCCGGCTGATGTGCTCCATTTGTCTGCTGAGATCACTCAGGAGGAGGTGGATTTGGCATTCAGTACCATGAAGGGCGCTAAGGCCCCCGGTGTTGATGGGTTCACGGCCGCATACTATAAGCGCTTCAAACACATTCTGTCCCCACAATTGGCTGTACTGTTCAACGAATTCCTCTCGGGCTCCCCGATACCTCCTGAGATGCTTTCCACTAAAATTGTTGTGATTCCCAAGGAAGGGAAGGATGCTTCCTTTTGCTCCAATTACCGTCCCATTTCCCTTATTAATGTGGACGTTAAACTCTACGCTAAGATTCTGGCCTTGCGGATTGCCCCATGCTTGCCACGCCTGATCCACCCGGACCAGGTGGGCTTTGTTTTGGGTAGGGAGGCCCCTGATAATATTCGCCGCGCCCTGGGGATCGTTCATGCGTCCCGGTTGGCTCGGTCTCCGACCTTGTTACTTTCTCTGGATGCGGAAAAAGCGTTTGACCGGGTCGACTGGGATTATATGTGGGCAACGCTCGGAGCTTTCGGTTTCACTGGGGGTATCCTCACTGCTCTGCGTGGTCTTTACTCTTCCCCTAGCGCGTTGGTGGACACCAGGGGGGCAGTGTCCTCCCCGTTCCCTATCCGCAATGGTACGCGGCAGGTCACGCGTTATGGGGGGCCTGGGGGTCCCTCACTTGCTGTCCTATTTTCATGCTGCTCAGCTGGCGCAACTGGCGCTGGTCCATCTCGGTTCTCAAGCCCCTAGATGGGTTCCCCTTGAGGAGACTCTGTGCCATTTGCCTGACATCTCAGAGGTCTGTTGGTTGGGGGGGAGCGCGCGCCCGTCTTGTGCTGCTAGCCCTACCCTGTTCTTTTCCCTCTCTTTATGGGACCGTCTTAAAACGAAACTCAATTTGCACCACACGCCGTCTGCCCTTACCCCTCTGTTTCGTAATACTGCCTCTCCTGCGGGGTTGGAGTTAGCTTCCTTCCGCTGGTGGAGATCTCACGGTTTTGCGAAGGCTGGTCACCTGTATAACCAGGGCTATTTACACACCGTGCGTACCCTCACTGCTTCCTTTCAGATGCCCCCCGCGGAAACGTATCGTTTCCTTCAATTTCGTTCTTTTTTGACGGGGCTCAAGTTTCCCCGCTCCTTCCCTCCTATGACTCCGTTCGAACGACTGTGTTGGGCTAGGGAAAGACGTCCGGGCGCGATTTCGCAGCTTTACACCCACCTTATCACACATGCCTTCTCAGTCGCCCTTTCCCACTGTCGTTTGTGGGAGAGTGACCTCGGGGTATCTTTAACTCAGTTGGACTGGACGGAAATATACATTAACACGTTCTCGCTTACCGCTAATACTCTCATTAAAGAGTTCAAGGTGGTTGGTAGGTGGTATCTTCACCCTTCCCGGGTCGCCAGGATCTTCCCGGGCTCCGGGGATGGCTGCACGAGAGGTTGTGGAGAGAGGGGCTCGTACTTCCATATGTGGTGGACGTGCCCTCTGGCCGTAGACATGTGGACCTGGGTCTTTGATCTTCTCAGTGAACTTGTGGGTAACGGCTTTGCTTAATAATGATCATCCTGACCCTCAGTTCCCCAGGTGCATCCAACGTCTCATTCACAGGATATGCGCGGCTGCGCGACTCTCTATCGCTAAAAATTGGAATACGTGCATCCCTTCCCGACCGCAAATTTTATCTAAAATTTGGCATATTATGCACATGGAAAAACTCACTGCTTACATACACAACACTACTGACCGTTTTCTGAAGGTGTGGACCCCCTAGATGTCTTCTGCTTACGCCGACGGCTCCACAGGACGGATAGCAGCTCTATGAGGTATCATTCTGGTGCGTTGTGTGGTCTCTTTCTTCCCCTTCACCCTTTTTTTTTTTTGTTCGTTTGTTTGTTCCCTCTCCTTTCTTCCCCGATTTACCTTTTCTCCCCTCCCCCTTGTTCTTCTCCCTTTTTCCCCTGGTTCCGATACTGGGACCTCTGCCCAACAGGGCCGCCCCGCCTCCCTTTTTTTGTTGCCTGATGGCGTATGGTACCCCTGCTTGGGGTCTCTACCTACGGTTTGGCCCATTACCTGTTGGGGTTTTCCTTCCCCTGAATATTTGTGCTACCTAATATCGTGCTCTTGTTTACCAGGCATAGTCCTGGATGTAGCTGTCTCTGGGCCTTTTTTTTCTCCTGTTTGTTTCCTCCTTACTACCTTAGCTCCGTGAGGCCTGGGACTTTCAGCAACATCAGTGACGTCGCTGTTGCTTTTTGTATGCACTTGTTCTACGTTACATTGGTTAATACCTGACGATGTTTCTGCTATTTGCACGTCATAATCTAACACAAAAAAAAATAGGCGTCTGGGCGCCGCTTTACTCTGACCTGTATGTATTTTTTTATATGTTCTGTCATATGCTGTGCCTGGATGCCAATAAAAATCTTTTCAATCGAAAAATCAGACAATGTGATTTATGGACTTTGTTGTCTCATTCCGTCTCTCATAGTTGAAGTGTACCTATGGTGAAAATTACAGGCCTCTCTCATCTTTGTAAGTGGGAGAACTTGCACAATTGGTGGCTGACTAAATACTTTTTTGCCCCACTGTATGTGTGGTAGGTAGACGGGTGTAATGTGGATCTTCCAACGGTGCAGACACAGTCATTGCAGAGACAGAGTGGAGGGGAGACAAGTTACCGGATCAGAGGGGGGAGGAAAAAAAAAATATATGAAATGTTCTGGCTCCTCTCCTGTATCACAAAATATAAGGAGACAAAGTGGATCATGCATGGATAGGAGAATGTTTTGAATGCACAGTCTCCCATTCATGAGCAAGTCGCTTGGGGGTAGATCTACGAGAATGAAGACAATCTTGATTGGGGTCCAGAGCCGGTAAGGAATCGGGTAAACCCCAGTCTGAAAGTAATTGGAGACCCTCGGCTGGTGTTTTGATGCCGTCTTTGTTGATGAGGAGACGGGTGGGGAAACCCTACCTGTAGAGGATTTTGTGTGTTCTCAGAATGGCAGTAATGGTGGAAAAAGCCTTGCGTTGCTGCAAAGTGTATTGGGAGAGGTCCTGGAAAAATTGGAGGTCACGAGTTTGTCCTTGAGCTCATAAAAATTAATGTGAAGGATAACATCCCTTGGCGGGGAACCATGAAGTGTTTTGGGTCGAGGTAGCAGGTGAATGCGGTCTATCTTGATCTCCTCCGTCAATGGGAGTTCAAATATAGATGGAATCATCGTGGTGACGAAGGAAATGTTGTGGAAATCAAACGTTGTGCTGACCACCAGACTTCTTTGAATGTATAAAAGTTTATTCCGGATACAAGCAGCTGCAGGGAGATCTGCACAAAAGCAGGACAAAATCTAACAGCTTTACATTATCACACACTATATATACACATTGATAACAAAAGAAAATAAGTAAACTCCTACTAAAGGCTGGCAAAGTTGTAATATCTATGGGTTTACCATAAAAGGCAAAAGCCTAACCTACATAACATTAATATGTATGATATGGGTGGGGGTTTGTTATTTAAAGCAGACATCCTGTGCCCTGAAGTTGACCCTGAGTCTACACTTATGGTCCAGTTTCTCACCAGCTGATTCAGTTTGTGTAATTTGACCTATGCCCTCTACCATATATATAATGTTCCTCTACAGAACAGTATTACCTCACAGTGCATCAGACTCTTATCACCAAATTGCAGAAAACAGTTAACCTCTTCCTACCCACACTCTCCACATCCTAATATTCCACAGAAAGTAGGTCTTCCAAAGCGACGTCCTCAGAAATACCGCCAATGCGCAGATTATTGCGTCGTGAGCGGTCCTCTAAATTGTTAAGTTTCAAGCGAAGAGAGTCAACTTCAGCCTGCAGGAAGTTACAGGTGTCTACCACAGTGTTGTGCGCAGATGAAAATTCCTCCATCTTGTCTTCAAGATGAGTGGTATGGCCACCAAGTCCATGGAGGTCTTTCTGAATATCAGAGAGCGTGTCTGCCATATCCTGCTTGAATTTCAGCCTCATATCATCCAGCAGTGATTTCATAGCGATGATGGTAATACTTTGATTACCATCACCTTCAATGGAGAGAGAGATGGAGAGCGAGGAGTAAGGCCGACATCGGGCCTTGTGAGACCTCAGAGTCTTCATCCCCATCTTGTATGACCGGCAAAGCGCGGGAAGACGCCTTCCTCTTCGATTTTGACTCGAAGAAGGTAGGGATATTGTGAGAAGATGATTTTGTCTTGCCTGTGGACATTGCAGAGATGTTGAGTGTGAAAAATCCACAAGTTGAGTCGTGTAAATTGTTGTTTGAGCAATCTCGGAGGAGCTCCGCCACCATGCGTCTTATTCCATTGCCGTTCAAGCCACGCCCGTCATACCTCCTAACATTTCAAAATGTGACACCTTTTTTTTAATTTTTTTATTTTTTTAAATTGCTCTCGCGGAACTCACCAATGCAAGCAATTGCAGTTTACAATGTTGCGCTTGCATCGCCACTTAAAACACACTTCCGGGTGGTACAGCTGTGTATATTGCCCACATTAATAAAGTGTGCGTGCTTGCGTGGGAGTTGAGGACGTCTGGAGACGCAGGGAATAATTCCAGGGAGCTCAGTGCCTAATCGAGGTGCAACAAAAATGCTCCAAATACCCAAGTAAATGCCCCGGAACCGCTAGTGAATTGCCTTGAAAATGATAACGAAAATGCCCTGAGGGTGAGGGTCCTGAAGGAGGTCTTTGTAACCTTCGAGACCCTTCCCTTAAATACAGACTCAAAACAGCCTTTACATAAGTGATATTGCAGGTCTTGATGGTAATGCATGTTTTTTGCTGATGGTACCCATGACAAGCATAACACAACATAGTAACAGGGTATATGCTCATGTTAGTGGGCAAGGAATCAAAAATGCTTATCTGCACCTCTCTGCCTAGATACTAGGGTTGGGTTGGGGTGGCCAGGTGGAGATTGCCTCCTGGCCTGCTCCAAAGGTCTTCACAAATTACCGTTCCGACCTGAAAAAATTTATAGATCAGCCCAAAGAGGCTAAAACACAACAGGGTCACATAACACAATGTTACATGACACTAGACAGAAGGCAGGACTACTTGTGAATAGCCAGAAAGAGAGCTGTGACTGCAGGTGAGGTAATGGAGTAAGAGAGACTGAGTGTCAGGGTTCCACCCTGCAAGCCTGGACTATGCGATAATTATTCATTGTCATGTAGTAGCCACCCTCTCAGGAGCGCCACTTCCAAATTACTTGGTATATGTATGAGTGTTTTAGCATAGATGTGTAAGTGTGTTAATTACCCTGGGGGTTAGGAAAAGTCATTTACTTATTATGCTTGTTTCATGCAGGTATGCAGTTGAAGAAATATCCTGTGTATCCAAATGAATCTGTAACCTATATCTGGAAAGTAACCAAAAATGATGCCCCTGAATCCTCTGATTCAAGATGCCTCACTCGATACTATTCCAGTTCTCTACATCCACAAAGAGATTTTGCTTCTGGACTTATTGGACCTCTGTTGATCTGTACAAAGCAGACACTGGACCAACGTGGTAGCCAGGTACTAATGACACAGAAAACAATGCCCTTCCATACTGAAACATAAAATATGATACATGAGGAAAATGATTTATTCTTTTACATTTTGTAATTTACACTATTTATAAATATTTAACATAAAAGTGCCAATTGTATTCTGTTTGTATTGTGAGTAGAGAAGCTTTAATGTTAGGATAGATAGGCAAGCAAACTTGTAGCAAGGTGTTTTAAAATATGATTAAACTACATTTTTATAAAAAGGAAGACGTCACATTTTTAGAGACATTTTATACAATCCAGCCTCTACATTATGGCACATGCTTTTTTGCACATAGCTTTGAATTGCATCAACTCTACTTCTAATTTGGATGTCCTTGACTGCAGCTTAAAAAATACCCATTACAATGCATACCCTGCACTTGTCCTACTGTGCTTTAGGTTTAAAAAGAACTGTATGGGGCAACGTTATAATTTTTAATCATCAAGGATCTCCCTCTAAGCGGCTTAAAGTCAATCAAGGGAGGTCTGTTAATGCAGACCTCCGATCCTGCTCCATTGCGATGCGCACGGCAGCTTCTGCTGTGCGCCGGGATTTGCTGTCATATCCCAGCAGACAACACTAAAGTTGCACCCACTGCCTTCTCCTGGGCACCACTGCACCAGGAGAGCTAATAAGGAGGAAGAATGAAGCAGAGGAGGAGGAGGAAAAGGAGCTGTAGCGGGAACATTGACAGTGACAGAGGAAAAGTAGGAAGACATTCAGAGAGAGAGTGCGAGTGGATCAGTAAACGTGTGAGAGTGATGGGTGTTATGCTGTACCATTGCCATGTCTTGTTCAGTATATAATTATGGGAGTTGTGCTCGAATGTACATCATAACTCCATCAATATATACTTTTTGAAAAAAGCTTAAAACAGCATATACAAATTTGAGTCAAACTGTTTCTTGATGTACATGCAGTTTTCACCTTGTTTCCAAGAAGTAGATTTAAAAATGTTTAGTGGCTCTTTAAGCACCAGTGCATATACTTTTTCCAGACTTATATTGAACACTTTGATTAACTGATTTATATATATATATTTGCTAAACAGCTTGAAATTGTTCAAATTTAACAGTAAATTTTACTTATTTATAACACAACTTTTGGGACAGTCCCTGTGTGTGTGTGACTGCCTGAGTCTTTGTGTGTGTGTGTTTTTTGTTTTTTTTTAATAAGAAAGCTCGGAAGTGGTTACTAAAAAATGTGAATCCCACTACTGAGTATAACCCCTATCACTATATACTAAGCCAGAAACTGAAGTGGTAGGCCTACACCACATCAATGTTTGCTTAGTATAGTAGGGTTATGCTGCATTATTGTCAATGTCTGGCATCTGGCTCAATGTGTAGTGATAGGGATTACGCTGTACCACTGTCAATGCGTGCCTCAGTATAAAATGATAACAGTAATGCTGTACCCCCATCAATGTCTGCCTCAGTATATATGATAACAGTAATGCCCCATCAATGTGTGCCTCAGTGTTTGCCACAGTATATAATGATAGCAGTTATCCTGTACCCATCAGTATCTGGCTTAATGTTTAGTGGTTGTAGTTATGCTGTTCCACTGTTAATGTCTGCCTCAGTCACTTTGGACCTTGGGTTTTTTTGAGGGGGGGGTTAGTAAAAAAAACAGTATTATATGTTCAGTAAATGTTATTTATAAGTTATTAATGTATTTTTTCAGATTTCTTGTTGCCACTTGACATACAGTTTACACATTTGTGCAACATTCATTTTCATTACATTTTAAAGTATGTGTGTGGGGGTGCCACTTACATGATCTGCCGCAGGTTCCAAATACTCTAGGGACGCCAGCGAAACAAACAAAACCAAACGAAAAAGCTCCACATTTGAATTTTAATTAATGTGCTTTATTTGTAGACTGTAGCTGAGTTCTCTCTCCTCTCTCTTTTTTCTGTCACACCCTGGGTAAGCAGGTTAGCCTCGGTGCAGGGATAGTGTTGTCTGTTTGTACACTGCGGTACATGGTGCCAGGTAGATAGGCACACAGCAGACAGAAGAGCAGGCCTGGGACTGGCAAGGCTGATGCTAAAATAGAAGCTCATTGGCAGGGCAAACGACTGGACACACGGCTGGAAGATCACAGGCAGGGCACGGGGCTGGAAGCCCACTGGCAGGGCACGCGGCTGGAAGCCCACTGGCAGGGCACGCGGCTGGAAGCTCACTGGCAGGGCACGCGGGTGGAAGCCCACTGGCAGGGCACACGTAATCCTGGCAGGCCGGATCAGAATCAGAAGGACCGAATCAAAGCCGAATACAGGAGGAGAGTCAGAAGCAAGCCAGGTCACAACAGGTAATCCAAAACAGAATGCTGCTAGCAGGAGAACAATGACTAAAGGCCCAGTTTGCAGGAAGCTACAGTGTTGAGATATAATCTGAAAGTGCTCTCACAGTGCTATTGTGTGGTTAAGATAAATAAAGTTTATGTTGTTATCTCCTCCTTCCTCCTGAACAGGAAGAGCAGTTAATATATAATATATAATATAATAAAGACACAGAAGCACTTGTGTGTTTTGTTTTGTCTCTCTCTCTCTCTCTCTCTCAGCCCAAAAACCTGGATGCACAATACAGATGCCAGGAAACCATGGCAGAATGTCACATTTTCTCTATCTCCCTATGTAAATTAATTTACTGTATAAACCTTTTAAAGTCATGACTTGCCTGGCACGTCAATTGTCGCGAAGGAGTTAAACACTGTGTGGGATGTGTTGTCTGCTGCACTCAAAATATTTTTGCTTCTTGATGTAATAGTCTACCAACCTTGGATGGACTGTATGTGCCTAACTATACTATCCTATATGCTGCCCTTAAAAGCAATGATGACTAGCCCTGATCACCGTCTGCGGAGGATCACTCCACGAGTCATGCTACAGCATACAAAGACACTTGAGACAATTGTATTCTTACAACTTTGTGCCACCGTTTTTGCATGCCATTATGACTGCACAAAGCAAGGTCCATTGTGTCTTATGGGCTGCCGCACTAGTTTGCATCCAGTTCCCTGCATGTCTGTACCTTAGTTTGTGTTTCTTGTATATTATCCTGCCCCACTCTATATCTCTGTTTGGTTCATACTTCCTATAGGTAAGGTTTTGATGTTCTGCCTTTAGTTTAGGGGTACTGTTAGGGCTTTCCTAATGTCCTGCCCTCAGTAGTGTCCTGTTTACTGATAAAAGTTCTGCCCCTAGTTGGTTGTGTCCTGTTCCTGAAATCTGTTTTGCTTTTGGTTTGGAAGTTCATTGTTCCCTGAGTGGCAGTCCAATATGCTGATTGTTGCAGTAGCAGGCATACCGTACAAAACACAAGGACAAGTGCATGCTATACATCCAGGATCCATGGTCAGGCCTTGCCTCCTGGTACATGTTTAGATGCAGATACAGATGGCAAGCAGACATGGCATACCCACAGGAAGGGCAGGTATACTGTACAGGCAAGCATGAAACAGGCTAGCTCTTGGAACTAACACTAATACAAAACAACTAAAGATCTAGTTGATCATACAGCTGGAAGCTTGACACCACTTTACAGTACTTATTAGGCAAGTCCTAGCAGTAGCCCTAAATTAAAATGCAGAACACCAAAACAAGCAAACCTGCATACTTTGCTACAAGCCCTCACAACCTGCAATACCCACAACTGAAGCCCAAGCAAACCTGCATACTTTGCTATAAGGTATACAGAGTGGACCAAGAGATCTCCTTAATTATCTGTTATTGTTTTCTGTATTGTTATTATCATTTTCCTGTTTCTGTGCCTGAATTGTCTATTACCCTTTTTCTGTCTATCTATGCTTTATGGCCTAGGAATGCCCTTACTGGGAGTTTCAGCATTTTTCCACTGATTGTTTTATTTGTTGTAATTTGGTAAAATTTATGTCATGCCTGTCACTACTTAAGTGTGTGATATTTTACTTTCTATCTTTGAGTGGGGTGTTGTAAATAATAGGTCTGGAGGTGAGAAATGCAGAGCTTTCATCCCAAACACACTAAACAAGGTGTCATTTTCAGCCAAGCCATGAGATACCACCGTATCTGCTCTGACACTCAAGAGAGAGACAAACACCTGGGCGCGCTGGCAGAGTCATTTCAGAAGAAGGGCTACAAGGAAAAAACTATATCCCAAAAAATTAAATCTGCTGTAAGAACACCACGGGAAAGGCTTCTAGTATACAAAAAAAAGGATAACACAAGCAGGATCCCTCTGGTAGTTACATACAACCCAACTCTTGAGGAAATCCGCAAAATTATTAAAGACCTACAGCCGATATTCTCAGAAGACCCCATACTGAAAAAAATATTCCCTCAGCCCCCAATACTGGCATTCAAACAACCACCAAACCTGAGGAAAAGATTAGTGCGCAGCAAACTGGCCCCAGAACAGGAGCTTACACAGAATGGCACTGTACCATGCAACAAATCCCGCTGCAAACTTTGCCAACATATATGTGACAGCAACACAGCCAGTCACAACAACAAAACATACATCATCAAAGATTCTTACTCATGTACATCGGCAAACGTGGTGTACATGATACAATGTTCTGCATGTGACAAAGGGTGCTACATTGGAGAAACTGGGCTTAAGCTGCAACTTAGAATGAACCTGCACCGAAGCTCCATCAAAAACCATGAGGAAGAAAAATATTTTCCACCCGGTAGGACATCATTTCACACAGAACAATCACTCCATCCAAAATCTAAAAATTAAAGTACTCAAAGGAAATTTCAGAAACTCTCAGGAAAGAAAAACATTTGAGATGAAAATGATAACACATTTCAACACCATAAAAGAGGGACTTAATGTGGATTCTGGTTTCCTTACACACTACCAGAACTTCATATGAACTTCATCTAGTCATCCAATGTCTAATTGCTGTGATGTTTTACTGTGGTTATTGGTTTATTTGTTCTGTCCCTGGGTTATCTCTCTACCTCTCTGCATTTCTCACCTCCAGACCTATAATTTACGACACCCCACTCAACCCCCCTTCTCTTATACCATCACTTGTTTTAAGTTGTAGCCTCTATCATGTTGATTAGTATTGCTTCGGACCTGATGAAGGGAGGATAACTCTCGAAAGCTTGTCTTTTAAATATTATGTTAGTCCAACAATACTCTATTTTTTGACATTGTGTCTACTGGACTAATACGGCTTCACCCTTTTACACACATTCTATATATAATAATATATATATAAGTGGTGGCTGGGATATATATCTCATTTGGTTTCCTCAGCCAGGCACGGTAGCAAACCCAGGAGCCCTCAGGTGAGGCTTCCTAAGCTCATTACTGGGGAGGAAGCCTTAAAAGAGAGGGCTGTTAGGTTTGCAGGGGGAGGAGGGACTGAAGCAGGGAGCAGCTACAGCCCACCAGGTATGAGGTTTTACCCATGGACAACCTGTTACTTTGCTTTGTGCCAGACTGTAGGCTTGTAGAGAGGTATCCGGATGTTTAGTTAGATCCGGACAGGCTTAGAGTTTGTTTTATTTGCAAGGTGCTCTGTGACTACATTATCTCAATAAACACGCTTGACTTTTGAAACCTGTGTGAATACTGTCATTGCCTCCCCATGTGTGAGCTGTTCCCCGACAAATACTATTATATTAATATATATATATATCTATCTATGACAGTTAAGTACCAGATCTATTGGATCACGCCAGTAGAGGGCACCAAACTGTGGATCCCTTTATTACCCACTACTCCCCATTAAAGCATCCTATCCCTCCCCATCTCTCTGCCGTCAAAGCTATACCAGTACCTCTACACTAAACCTTTATATGTGAAACCTACCTATATTTGCTCTACCACTCCTTTCCCCCACAAAGTCTTCCCTGTTCCTATCATTCTCAACCAGCAAACTCAATCAATATGCGCAACCTAACCAATCTTATTTCTATCATCTCCAACCATAAACTCCCTCCCGTCTTTAACTGTGCCCTATGGAATGCCCGCTCGGTATGCAACAAACTCGCTTGTATACATGACCTTTTTCTATCCCATGCTTTTAACCTCCTAGCTCTTACTGAAACCTGGATCCCATCCCATGACACTACTGCTTCTGCTGCACTCTCCTTCGGAAGACTACACTTCAGCCACACTCCTAGGCCTGATGGCAGAAAGGGTGGTGGTGGAGGCATCCTTCTCTCACCTCACTGCACCTTCCAGAATACACCAAGCCCTCCCTCCCTCTCAATCTGTTACTTTGAAGCTCATACAATCCGTCTTTTCTCTCCACTCTCTCTTCAAATTGCTGTCATATATCGCCCTCCAGGCCCTACCTCGCAGTTCTTTGACCACCTTTCTGCCTGGCTCCCTTTCTTCCTCTCTCCTAACATCCCCTGTCTTATTCTGGGTGACTTTAACATCCCTTTAGATATATCTAACAACTCTGCTAGCTCCAAACTCCTCTCCCTGACATCTTCCTCTGGTCTCTCTCAATGGACTAATTCCCCTACGCACATCGAGGGACACTCACTTGATCTGGTCTTCTCCAGATCATGCTCCCTTTCAGATTTCTCCATCTACCCCTTCCCTCTGTCTGACCACCACCTTCTATCTTTTTCTCCAGTGCTAACCCCTAACAAGACAAACAGCGCTCACCTCATACTTGTAGGCCATTACTAGAAAATACCATTACCCAACTGTCAGCCTCACTTGAACCTCTCTTACCTTCCATGTTAACCCTTTCCTGCACACTTGCTTCATCCCTCGACACCATAGCTCCAATTACTACAAGTTACCCCCGACAATTTAAACGCCAACCATGGCATACCAAAACCACACGGTATCTTCAGAAGTGCTGCCGCACAGCGGAGCGCTACTTCAGAAAATCAAAATCCAGCGAAGACTTTACTCATTATAAATTCATGCTTCACACCTACAACTCTGCCCTCTCTCTTGCCAAACAGCTCTACTTCTCCACTCTCATATCCTCTTTCTTCCAACCCACAACGCCTTTTTTCTACTTTCAACTCCCTTCTCTGTCCACCCACACCACAAACCTCTCTCACTGCCCAAGATCTTGCTACCCACTTCAAAGAGAAGATCGAGACTATTAGAAAAGACCTCTCTTCCTTACAACTCCCTCCTACACCACTCACCACCACCCTCTCTACTCCTACTATACTAACTGCCTTTTCCCCTACAACCGAAGAAGAGATAGCCACTCTTCTTTCTTCCTCTCACCCAACAACCTGTCCCCTTGACCCCATTCCTTCACACCTCACAAAGTCTCTATGTCCATCCCTTGGTCCATCACTTACCCACCTATTTAATCTTTCTCTATCATCTGGATCTGTACCATCTGCCTTCAAGCATGCGCTAATCACACCAATTCTAAAGAATCCTTCCTCAGATCCCGTCTGTTTGACTAACTACCGCCCTATCTCTCTGCTTCCTTTTACCTCTAAGCTGCTTGAACGGATTGTGTACAATCGCCTCACTAACTTCCTCTCCTCTAATTCTCTCCTTGACCCTCTACAGTCTGGTTTCAAACCCCTTCACTCTACTGAAACAGCTCTAACAAAAGTCTCCAATGACTTGCTCTCTGCCAAAACAAAAAGTCACTACTCTATTCTAATACTATTGGATTTTTCTGCTGCTTTCGATATTGTTGATCATCACCTTCTTCTAGACTCACTTGCTTCTATAGGCATTAGAGATACAGCTCTCTCCTGGATCTCCTCATATCTGTCTAACCGTTCCTTCTCTGCCAACTTCTCTGGCAAGACATCATCGCCCTTTCCACTTTCGGTTGGTGTCCCCCAAGGTTCAGTCCTTGGCCCTCTGCTGTTCTCTCTTTATACTTCCTCTCTTGGCAAACTAATCAACTCATTTGGCCTCCAGTATCATCTATATGCAGATGATACCCAAATCTACCTGTCTTCTCCTGATCGCTCTCCATCTCTCATGTCCCGTATTACCAATTGCTTGTCTGCCATTTCTTCATGGATGTCACAACGCTATCTGAAACTTAATCTTTCTAAAACTGAACTCATTATCTTCCCTCACTCCACTACCTGAATTCTCTATCACCATTAACAACACGACTATCTCTCCTACTAACCAGGCCCGATGCCTTGGGGTCATCCTTGACTCTAACCTTTGTTTCATCCCTCACATTCAGTCCCCCGCCAGATCCTGCCGCTTGCACCTTAAAAAAATCTCTCGTATCCGCCCATTTCTCACCCAAGAATCCACAAAAACTCTGGTTCATTCACTTATCATTTCCCGTCTTGACTACTGCAACACTCTTTTGATTGATATTCCACTGTCTCGACTCTCTCCTTTACAGTCTGTCCTAAATGCCGCTACTAGGCTTATCTTCCTTGCACGTCGCTCCTCTTCTGTTTCCCCACTCTGTGAAACCCTCCACTGGGTCCCAATTACCTTTAGAATCATATTTAAAATCCTGGTACTTAGATATAAGGACATCCATAATACTGTTTCTCCATACATCTCTGCCCTCATAAGCAAATACTCAATCCCTACATTCTTCCCATGGGCTAAGGCTCTCCACCTCACTTATCACCTCTTCCTTTTCCCGTCTACAAGATTTCACTCGAGCTGCCCCATATCTCTGGAATCCCAACAAAACTTCAGCTTTCACCCTCCCTCCCGACATTCAAGAAACATCTCAAAACCCACTTCTTCAGAGAAGCCGCACCATCTTAGCTGCTAGAACCTCATTGTCATTGATACAATCACCACACTACCTTTCACCTTTTCTCTGTGCCTTATGTTTGTCACCCCATTCCCTCAAGATTGTAAGCTTGCGAGCAGGGCTCTCTCCACCTAATGTATCCGTTTGTCTTAGTCTCTCAATTCTTCTCTTGTCATACCCCTTGAATTTATGTATTGTATTAAGCCCTGCGTAAACTGTTGGCGCTATATAAATAAAAGATAATAATAATAAGTAAAAAGTTATGAATGTGCTGAGCAGTAATATGTAGTAAATGAGCGGTTTCCTGTAAATACGTACAACAAAAAATATACCACATATATTCATGTAAACAATAGATGTGTAAATAATAATAGTGTGTAAAGAAACTATGGATTTTTTTTGGCTAGAACACTCATCTATTCATTAAGGTTAATTCCAGCCCTCACTAAAGCCATTAATAAAAACCCAGAGTTGTAAAGCTAGGTTTGAAATGGGGTCTTACCATAGCAATAGTCCAATCAGCAGAGCCATTGGACTCTGAATTACTTTGTATTCATTGGTGTTAAGACTATTTTGAAAATGTTGTAACAAAATCACTTTATCCATAACCCATCTTTTTCTTTTTAAACTGTGTGCATTTACAAATACACACTTTAGGAGACAATGTACATAAGATTGAGGTTTTACATGTTGTGTCCCTTTCTCACCTGATCCTGAACATCGTCATCACAGAGCTCTAACTGCATGATCCTCTCAAAAGGTTTGAAAAGTGCCTCATTAAAATGGAAGTGGGGGGGTTCATCCCAATCTGTCAGGACCTCAGTAATGATGTCATGTATGAAAGAGACGGCCTTCTGGGAAACGTGTCTTTCTTTGTGACAAGCTGCCTTCAAAGTAAAAGGAACAAGGAACTTTGAAATGGATGTTAGCAGTTAAATCACCTGAACAGGCACAAGACACAGCTAAAGAGTACAATTATAAAACAATACGGGGGTCCTAAAGGAGGATTTTTAAAAAATAAAATATAAAGTTCAGTCCTGGAACTACAAAACAGCCCAAGTACAATGATTGGACAACAGGTATTACTATCGACATATCATTAAAATTAATTACGTTAAACTTTTAGGTCCCCTGATACACTGGTTTGCAAAAACCCTTTGATTTGTTTAAAAAGAATTCTTCAAATATGCAAAAAAAATATCTATTCACAGAAACCACACTTTGCCACTGCCTAGCTTTGAGCCTGAGGAAATAAGTTAAGAAACATATTTTTTGGTGGATTCCTCCAAAACACAGGCATCGCTGGCATCAAAAGGCTGTGGAGTGGGTGAAGCTGGTCGCACAATGTTTACAAGGGCTACGCATAATTAACAATGAACAATTGTATTGTTTACCAGGGTAGTATGATAAGCAGTCATAGTGTTTATCTAGTAAATTGTGCTTAGATAACAGAGCTGGAACACATACAAATGGATAATCTGCAGCTACCTATAACGTTACATCATAAAAAGAAAACAGAACAATATTTCAGAAAATTAATATTAATCTGAAATGTGCAATAAAAATTTTGGTGGGTACTTTTAAACCTTTCCCGGCCGAGCAGGGCTAGTCCTGGTTGCTACTCTATCCATAATATGGGCTCCAATACAGAACTGAAGCACATGCGTGTTGACTTTAGGGGTGATCACCCCTACTTTATTTTGCCTGCATTTACTCTTGACCAATGAAATACAGAAAGCATTAACTAAATGTAAAACCAGGCATAATGGGATGATGTTCTCATTACCTCAACAAAATGGGGAGCCACTAAGCTCCAGCATCTCATAATATGAAGAAGCGGGCGAGATTTACTGCGCATGATACGTAGCATTACATCACCAAGACGAAACAGATGGAGTGCACTTCTTCTGTCTTGAGTGGATTTAATTTCCCCTACAAGTCAATAAAACACAAAATAAAACGTATTTTTATTAAATTCTAACCGACTGGAAATAGATTTCCACTTTTTTGCTTTACTTTTTGTCAACCAAGTATTTTTTAAAATCCCATCTACATGGATATCCCAGGTTGTTTTTTTTTGCATCCATGTGACATCCACTTTTGGAAACATTTGGCAGGGTAGCATTATCTACCCTGAAAAGGTGTTAGAAAAGGTGGCCATAGTCACAAATTGGAGGGTCAGAAGTTTAGATGTGGGTAGATAAATGAACAGCCTCCCAGCAGAAGTGGTAGAGGCCAATACAATGAGGGAATTTGAATGCATGTCCTCCATCTAAGACAAGAGCAAGGACTGATTAAGATCTGAGTTTCTACATCGGGAACAATGGGCAGACTAGATGGGTCTAATAGTTCGTATCTGCTGTTAAATTCTTCTTCCATAAAACAAGTAACACAAGGAAAAAAACTGATGCAAAAACTGGATAAAAATATGAATATTCACCTTTTTTTTCTATGTGGCAGATTTCTTAATGACATGCTCAAACTCTGCAATGTCTGGACCCATGGGATCCCGTGGTTACAGTAAAGTGTATTGCACCATAATAAATCCATTTGCTTGGTTAAGCACTTAGTAAAAAGAACAGCCATTTCCTTTTTGAAGAAGCAAACCTACATTTTATAACATTTCTATTGTGCTTAAAGTAAAAGATCAAGTTTCAAGCATATAATAAATGCAAAAACAGAAATCTAACCTGGCATTGCAAGGGAATAGTCGGCCGAGTCACTAACTGAATGAAAGAGCTGTGCTTGAGATGCTTTTCTTAACTGGAAGAGGAACCCGCTAAGTGCAACCAAATTGAGCTTGTCAGCAGCACTTTCAAAAAGCCTGTGAGAGAAGAATATATATTGTTTTTGGTTTGTTTTTAATCAAGTTATAACGTAATACAAGGAATTAGGTGAGTAATGTTTTTGTTACATATTTAAAATGAAAGAAACATAAAACAAGAAGGGAAAAGTGAAATTGTGCCAATAGTGTTGACTAGAGTTCTTAGAAGAGAAAAAAGTTTCATGAAAACAATAAGATAAGAGAAATAAAGGTAATGGAATTACAAATTACATAACAAAAACAAGAGATGTATACGGTGAGATTCATATTAAGTCCAGCAAAATACAACAAAACAAATACACATTTTCAAACAACAAATGCAAACAGGAGTATGAGCTGCCTCAGCTGCAACTCACACTCAGCCCCCCTTATTGCACTGGGGTGGGACAGACATTGTGCCGATTCTTCGGTTCACTCAATGTCACTCACAGTAGTTACTACTTCCCAGTCTTTCCCTGCAGTCACACTGCTGAATGGTCCCACTCCTTTCTGCTTCCCAGTCCCTTCCTGCAGGTGGGGGTTCATTTAGGGGCAGCTATGGTTAATGGGGTCTTGAGGGCTAATTTAGGGTCAGTTATGGTTGATGGGGTTTTTAGGGTTAACTTAGGGGCAGTTACGGTTGATGGGGTCTTTAGGGTTAACTTAGTGGCAGTTATGGTTAATGGGGTCTTTAGGGTTATTTAGAGCAGTTATGGTTAATGACGTCTTTAAAGTTAATTTAGGGGCAGTTATGGTTAGAGGTGGTCCACTTTTAGATTCGGGGTGCCCAAGTTTAGTCTTGCCTTGGGCAGCACAAAACCAACTTGTCCAGCTATATTTGTCAGATTCACCCCAAACCAACATATCCAATTTTTCAAATAATTAATGTAATTTCTTTGATAGGTTAAAGGTATGTTTTAATGTAGTACAAATTTTCTCGAAAGAGAGATGCCAAATTACTCACTTATCTGCTTGTGTGGACAAGGTGCAAACCGCTTTGGCTGCACTGCTTCCACTCATCAAGCTGGTTCCACGGAAGTCAAAAGTTCTACCTTTGTTGCCTTCCTTTATTAGTTCCTGGATTGTGACAGGTTGTATGACAGGGCTTTTGCTCAAAGAGGCTTCCTCTTCTGTGTGAAGTTCTTGAAAACCATCTGCAGCAGGGCCTTGTGAATCCATGGAATGGTGGGACTGAGTAATTGTCAGTGGAGGCTGGGATGAGCCATCTCTGAAATGTGTGTGTTCTAAGGTACTGATGTATTCACATACCCTGCAAAGAAACAACATGAAGTGGGGGAAATAATAAAACATTTTATTTGCAGTAAATCATTTACATTTAAAAGCAAAGGTATAGGTACCAACCTGTCTAAAAAAATCTGTGTGGTGGAAAAGTATTATCACAGCTAGGAAATGCCATAACCAGTGGTTGACGATTTGCATTATTTATGGTCACATTCCATTGTGTCAGTTGTAAAGCCAACTATTTTATTACCTGAATACATGGGGCCAGCAGTCTTGATTGTGGCTTCCCATCTCCAAGCCAACATTAAGGATTGCATCCATACATAGGACATGTGCAGTGTGGAGACGATATCCTCCTAGTTTACCCATCTGCTCCAGTTTTTGTTCTACCCTTTGTTTCACTGTTAAAAGAACATAAGGGGTTGTCATTCATAGTGAGGTAGCCTAAATTAAGCAGAATGCAGGTACACCTATTGACAAGAGTATATAAGTTGTCGTAGGTCTATAATTGTGTTTCTCCCCTTTGTGAATAGTGTTTGACAGTGACATAAACAAATATATTTAAATTGTGGTATTTTAATTATTTGCATGCACTAATTCTTCCACTAGCCTTTGTCAAAGTTTGTGGTAGTCATTTTTTGTGTTTTTTAACACACATTGTACTTCAGGTATGAATTCATGGCTCTTTGTATATGTCACTGTCAAACACAGTCAAAACTCAGGGACATCACCCATGCATGGGGTGATCAGGTTGTTTGGGGGCTAAAAGGCGACATATGGGAGGTGGGCTTTTTTTCTCTTCATTTTGACATCTGGTCAGTCTGCGCCTATGCCCTATTTGGGACATCTTCGAACCTCGAAGGTTTAATTTGCCTCATCAAACCATACATTTTTTAAACTAGATACCCCTTGGGTATTTGAAATGGTAGTATTTTAACGGTTTCCATTATTTGTTGGGGAATATGCAGTGCAAATTTTAGCGCTTGCTCATAAAAATAAACGTTTTATTTTTGAATATCTTTTGAATTTTTTAAGATTATATTGGAACAGGATGGTTCCCTTGGTGGTGACATTACTGCATTATTGTTTTTAAAAGGTAATATTTATTTTGTATTTTTACTTTTTAAAGTATTTTTATTTTTTATATGTACTTTAGTAATGAAATTTTTATTAGTACTTTAGTAATCCCTTTAATCTTTAGTAATTTTGTTATTAGAAAGCTGGGCTCCTTTGACTTGTATGGTTTAATGCAGTACCTGTATTCAACCTGCAGGGGAACTGCAGAAACCCTCTTGGAAACGTGTTTATTTTTTTAAAGGACACTGCCACTGTAAAATAGGCAGTGACTGCATCCTGGAGTGGGTTTTTGGTGTCGCTGAATGCCTCGCTATTAAATTAGCTAATGAAGGGTTTCTAAATCAGGGGTCCACAGCAATACAGTGTATGTATTGTTATTATATTTCTTTTACTTTTACTGATAGGGCTATAGGATTTTGGGACTTTTTTAAGAAATATTTTCTATATATATTGCAATATGGAAAAAAATATTTCTTTTGGAATCTCTATTATATCTTATGCATGCCAGTGATGTCAAAGTGACATCACTGAGCTCCCTAAATTTACATTTTTTAATATATATTTTTTTACTTACCATTTCTTTTTACACTGATCAGCAAACATGGCTCCATAGCTTGCATTGATTATCTCAATGCATGTGATCAGCCAGCAGATGAAGCAATCTGTCTGTTGGGTCTATCCTCCAAAGACCTTCCAGCTGGTGTCAGCATTGACACTTACTGGAAAGGAATGTCCAATCAAGCTTTCATATTCCTCATATAACAGTGTACCAGTGCTTGCACTGTGCACTGTTACACAAGATCTGTCTGCTTCTGCGAAGGCTCTGATCTCCTGTGTAGTGGCAGAGAGATGTTCCAGCAAAAAAAGGCTGGACACACCAGTATGTTACAAGGGACATCTTGCCTCACTTTTTATTGATGTACTGGTACATCAATTGGGCAGTGAATATGACACTTTATATCCCTGAAAGCCTTTGCAAAGGCTGTTTCTTACATTTAGAAACAGGGGAAACACACACATACACATTTACCTGAGATAGAAACTGCAGCCTTGCTGAAGCTGCCGTCCGTTGTTGTGGCCTGACAATTCTTGCCCCTGGTCTATAGCATCCAATCAGTTATAGGAAAGAGCTCTCATTGAAATCTGTGACTTCTGACATAAAAACAACGAAACTCCTACAGCATTTGCTAAGCCAGCACTGGAGCTAAATGTATGTAAGTATATAACATGCAGAGAGATGTGTTCAACAGAACACATCTTGTGCACAGAAAATCGCTGGGGGGGGGGCATTTGCAAGGGGGACAAGCAAAACATTTTATGGAACCATTAAAGTGAATATGATATGTCTGGAGTGCCCCTTTAACAAGCGTATAATTACAGATTTCAGGGTGCAGCTGAAATGACCAATATGTACATACAACAAAGCAGAGCACACCCATAAAATAAACACTGAAAATGCTATTCAAAAACCCCTAATTTAAGCATAAATGTTGGGGATTACAGAGAGGTGTGCAGAGAGCTATGGCATGCAAGAGAGTCTTCATGTGGGTTTAGAGGTAGGATGGTGCTACTGCTTCAGCTTTATGGTGGGCAGTCCAGCAAAGTTGGGATTGCATCGGACTTGCCATGAGAAGGGTAATTTAATACAGTCACATATTAACCAGTATGTGGCTATTTAGTGTGTTTTTGAATGGCTCTTGTACAATGCATTTGCTGGGTTTGTGTTGATTCCTTGTTTTGTTGTAGCTAGCTTTATATGTTGTAATAAATGCACAAAATTTAAAAAAGGAGTACAATGTGAAGCATATGCCTCCTCAAGGGTGGATTTAGCACTTGTCCAGCTGTATCTCTGACATGCTTTCTATAATTCATTTTTCTATGCTACGAAACAGAGCACCTTAATCAGTCAAAAGACAATACTCAACAACAAACATCAGTAATCAGATCTCACAACTTCTATGTCAGGTTACACACCTTGTGTTATTGTGTCACTGTGTTCAAGGCTTTCATCTTTCTCATCTTGCACACAAGACGCTGCTGCCATTTGAGCCAGGGCTGAAGCACAATTAGCAGCCACTCCTTATAAAGTAAAAAACAAAGTTATATATTATTAAGTATGGTGCACAAATATCAGATTCTATGTGTTAATGTAGATTTGTATGCATAGTTTGTATTTTATTGCATGATTTCATCACTAATCAGGTCTGATTACCTAACACACAGCTTAGTCGGGCAGCTTTCCTGAGACCATCCAAACTCATGCAGATAGACTCTCTCTCCTTTTGGTTCTGCTCCTTCACTCCTTCCCCTAGAATGAACGCTAGACCTTTGGAGCTTCCAGCCATTCGTCCAGTAAGAGGGGCAGACAAAGTGTCAATCAGGTTCTTCCAGCAACCAATTAAAATAAAGCGTGCAAAAGAAACACCTAGGAGAGACAGTTTTGCCAATTTAAGCAGAGAATTACATTTACAAAAAAACATAAACCAAACTAGTTTGATGTTCAATGTAACTACTATGTATACAGTTATAATAATAGTTTGTAAAACAAAGGTGATGTTCACTTTATAGACTACCAGGTACATTAGCTTTATTCTTTCTTCTTAATCCCGAAATGTTTTTTTTGTACCCTTCGTGACCATGGCTGTTTTTGACATTTCTGCTGTGTTTGAGTTTAGCTTTATTTTTCTCCCTTAAATGTACCCACATAAATTATATCTTGTTTTATTCAGGACAAGAAGGGCTTTCTTTAGTGTATTATTATTATATCCTTATTTTGATCATCTATTATTTTGATTTCTAATTTACTATAAAAAATGAAAAGAAAGACTTTTATTTGAAAAATCTTTTACTCATCCTAAAAAACTAATAAACTGTTTAGAAATACCAAAATGTTTTATTTATGTATTTATAGGTCAATACGCACAAGTAACATATTATATTTTTCAAAAGCAGACAACCCAGGGTATTTGGCACTTTATATGCAGACATTTTACCACCAATCTTTGCCAATCAGGTGACATTTTTGATGATGACATTTTGATGATGACATTTTGATGATGCTTTCACAAAGATTGCAATTCTGGTATAAATGTGAGTGTATATTTATGTGTGTATATATATATATATATACACACACACACACAGAATACTGTACAGAAGTGTAGGATGTGGAAAAAGATGTGACTTAGGCACACATTGGAAAAACTTCAGGATAAGTACAGTGGCAAGAAAAAGTAAGTGAATCCTATGGAACTACTGTGTTTTCTGCCATAATTGTTCAAAAATTGTGATCTAATCTACATCTAAGTCACAAATATAGACAAACACAATGTGCTTACGCTAATAACCCACAATGATAACCTATCATGTCTTTATTGAACACATCCATTAAGCATTTACAGTGCTGGTGGAAAAGTGAAGTTTAGCTGCAGTTTAGTCCTCCGCAAAACATTCAGGAGGGTTTTTAGACCATTCTTCCTTACAGAACTGCTTAAGCTCATCCATAATTTTTAGAATATCTGGTGTGAACGGCAGTCTTGAGGAAATTCCACAGCATCTCTAATTGGTTAAGGTCTAGGCCAGGGGCGTCCAACGTGCTGCCCTCCAGCTGCTGCAGGACTACATCTCCCATAGTCCTCAGCCAGCCCCTTAGCTGAAAGAGCATTATGGGAGATGTAGTCCTGCAGCAGCTGGAGGGCTGCACGTTGGAGCTCCCTGGTCTAGGCTCTGACTGGAACACTGGTGGATTTTCTTTTTTTTTAAGCCATTCTGTAGTACATTTACTTGTACTTGATGTTCAGGGTCATTGTCCTGCTGCATCACCCAACTTCTACTGGGCTTCAGATGGAGGACAGCGATCCTGACACTATCCTGTATGATACCTTGATAAGCCCGGGAGTTCATTGTCTCTGATGACATTGGTATGTGGTGCATTTTTTACGACATACTTAGTGCTGCGTGTTCTTCCCAAGCAACTTAACCTTAGTTTCATCAGTCTACAAAACATCTTCCTAGTAGCATTGTGTAGTGTTAAGGTGCTCTTGCCACAGTTAAGGTGTACAGAAATCGTTTTTAATAAACAATTTGTCGAATTTAACTTTGAAACCATTTCCAGCTTTATGCAAATCAACAATTATTTATTGTAGGTCTCCTGTAAGGCATCGCTCACATCAACGGATGCTTCTTGACTCAAAATTCAAAATGTTTTTTTCTATCAAAGTAGCTAACTTAGATGAAGATCATATCATATTGTATAACAACTTTATACATAAATGCTGATAATTCTAAAGAGTTTACTTTATTTTCTTTGAACGAGAGAACAGAATAAGTACACAACAAGTATGAGAGTGTAGTTACAGTCTTTACCTGCCATAGCTGCAGGGTCCATATTCTTGTCAGGAGGCAGTGAAGACTGAGTTGACGCAGAAGCTAAAAGTTGCCCTCCAATAGCACTGCTCCCAAGGCCATCTATATCTATTGAAGAAAGTGCCATTAAATGTTAACAATCAAAAATTCATCAGATAACCAAATAAGTTTCAAAAATCCAAAACCATGACTAATGTGGATATTTTGTGGATATATATAGGTAGTTCACAATCCACACAGTTACTAGTTTTACTAACATTTTAAATGCAAACTAATTTAAGGGTGCTGCCTATATTGGGATCAACATGAAACATCACTATAAGGGACCAGCCATTGCAATTTCCAGTTTATAAACACCAAAAATATATTTTCAGGAGCTTATGCAAGAACCTCTAGAAATATATAATTGTTCTTACAGGCTGCATGTTTTAGCCAAATCCCAAATAAATCTGCTAATGGTTGACCTATTTTTGATTCTAGTCTAACCAAAGCAAGGTTCCATGCTTCAAAGCAAAATAAATAATAATCATAAGCTATTCATGGAATAGCTTGTGCAAAGCAACACTGATAAACCACTTACTTATGAGCATATTAATGAGTGGAAGGCATTGTCCCTCAGGGCTGCCCCAGTATCCTGACTCTCCAAGCATGTTTCTTTCCAAGATTTGGTGATAAAGTTCCTCAATCCAGGCTTGAGAGAAAAATATTGATACTCCACTTGACTGTACCTGCTTTATGAACTCCTTCTATTCTCAGCAAAGAACCACAAGGGAGATAAGAATATCACAAATGGGTTACATGAAGGAGCAACGAATGGTGTAAACAATTATTTAATAATATAAAAGCCAAGGTTGCATTTCTATGTAATTCAAGTCAATATGAAATTACCGAATGCATTATATGGAATTTTTTATCAAGGAAAAAATGCCTTTGCACCAGTGAGGTTCCAGTATTTAATAATACATTTGGCTCAGCATATGCATTTCCACAAAAGGCATCACTGGCTGTAGCAGCATGGATGTAAAAGTGCTCAGGGTGTCCTCTAATGTTTCATTACCTTCCTTATTTAACATTAAATACAGCATAGTCACCATAGAAAACAATGAAATGTACTTGACTGGCTGCTCCGCTTGTACCCCTTTGCAACACAATTATTCTCAGACATCACCCACAATGTTTGTACGCAAATCAGGATAACATTCTTCTTAACAACTTACTAATGAAACGACAGCCAAGGCTGATTTCTTTCTATAATAATCACTGTTGGTGAGCTTGAGGTTGAGCAGGAGGGCATAATAAGATACGGTATAAAGGCTGTCAGCATTCAACAGTGTCTGGAAAGTTATGTTGTTGGAGTTTTCAAAGCCTGGAGAATGCATCACCCCTGAGATAGAGAAAGTGATATGAGATTACCGACAGCACTGTAAATCAGTCAGTTATCTGAAAAAAGGAAAATCAGTTCTACGGGCACAATGCCAGGTGGATTTACTTAACACAGCAGATTTGCAGTAATCCGCACAGAATTCTACATTTCACTAATTCTGAACTCTTATGGTCCCCAGTTAGGGCCTCTGTACTAACAATTATACATTTAGTTAAATTTGTCAGGGTCAACACACAAAGAGAAATAGATATAATTATATGGAAGATGTAGGTGGATCGGTAAGAACAATCAGAATGAGTAAAGAAACCCATGCATGGTGCATGGTCCATTCATATGACTGCTAGAACCAGTTTATGTGTGTGTAGTTTAGTTGGGATATTTAAGGGCATGTTACTGCTAAGCTCCCCACCCTACCCCCAAGAAAAACAGCACAGGACGTCCCTTCACTAAGGGAGACGGGGTACTAGGATTGTTAAAACATAGCATTACAGGAAATAACCCATGAGCTACAGGAAACAAGCCTCAAGTGTTCTCATAACTGTTAACCGATCAGCCATGACATTATGACCACCTGCCTAATATTTTGTAGGTACCCCTTTTACTGCCAAAACAGCCCTGACTAGTGGAGGCACGGATTCCACTAGACTTCTGAAGGTGTGCGGTGGTATCTGGCACCAAGATGTTAGCAACAGATCCTTTAAGTCCTGTAAGTTGTGAGGTGGGGCCTCCATTGATGCATCCTTGTGCCACGTGTGCCACGTGTATAAATATACCCTGGCCACCCATGACCACTGCAGAACAGGAACACCCCACAATCTCCAGTTTTGGAGATGCTCTGACCCAGTGGTCTAGCCAGCACAATTTGGCCCTTCCCAAAGTCGCTCAGATCCTTATGCTTGACCATTTTTCCTGCTTCTAACACAATCAACTTTGAAGATGAAATGTTCACTTGCTGCCTAATAAATCTGACCCATTGCCATGATAAAAAAAGATTACCAGTGTTACTTATTTTACCTGTCAGCATTTATAATGTTTTTTCACATCAGTGTATGTATAATGTTTTAAAACCAAGCAAAACACATAACCATATTTGAATACATATTGATTACTGGAAGTATCCCAGACTAGTGCTGGGGAAAAAAACACCTATGATCTGATTGTGTGTCACAACAACAAAGATTAAATGGAAAGGGATCATGTGCATATAAATTATTATTAAGTATTACTCTTACTTCCCCTATGGCTGCTTCATTTTACTTTGTAGTCTTCTGATGCAAGAAAAAAGAACTGATGGTTTTAAAGGCGTATTTGTTTTACCTCTAAAAATGTTAAAACATATGAGTTGACAGATCTGTTCAGCGAGGACTAGTTTACCTACAGTAGTAAAGTATAGCTAATGTGTTTTCAGACTACGTGTGCTTGGAAAAAAGAATATGCACAAAGTTACCTGCTTGCAAACTTGAGCAAAATGTTGATGCAAAATTCTGCAAGGCTGAATCAACTTCTTCCATTCTTTGCAGTGACAGAAGACGGGGAATGAGTCCTTCAAGTGACTGCACAAAAAGTCTTGCACTGTGCTGATCCGCCTCTTGGTTTTTTAACAACTTCAAAGACAAAGCAGCAGTCCGCAAAGATCTATGACCAGGGCACTCTCGAGGAGTCTGATCCTCATCGGCTAGAGAACAATTATCTGAGCCAATGTCAGACACATCAGATCTCCCAGAATCCTTTTCTGCAGCCATAGAATACTGATCACAAGAGTCAAATTCAGTCCTAGAAAGATCTTGCTCATCAACACTAAAATTACTCTCACTGTATCGTGACCCATAAGAGCGGTTCCTACTATCAACAGACAAAAAATTTGTTATATCTGGATAAACAGTTACATGACTTCTTTGAATGACATCAGGCTGATCTACAACTTCCAAGTCAGAATCCTTATTCCTATTATCACGATTAATTGGGGACGGTAAATTATTACCATGGCCTTCAACATTATCCTCTGGAGTAGTCTGTCCCATGTCTCCTTCTAGTGTTGTCTGACCTGTGTCAGTGGTAACACTTATGCTGATATCTGGACTCTTTTCAGTCCCTAGCTCCCATGGAGTGTGCTCTGAAGAAAGAATACGCCTCTGCCATTTGAAATCTGCCTCGTTAATCTCCATGGACTCTCTGCTAGACCCTGCGCCATCTTTAAGCTCCTCAAGACGTCTAAGAAGGTGCTGAACCAGCTCTTCTTTAAGGCCTTTTCCTTGACTCAGTTCATCTAATGCTCCAAGCAAAGCACAAACGCAAGACACTGATGCAAAACAAGCTTCAATGCCTCCTTTCACACAAGCCTCGGTCATTCCATCCATGATCCTGCAGAGGAACATATAACATGTTACATTCAATCCATACATGATCAACTTCCTGCAAATCACTGTTAAAGTAAATATTATCCTGAATTTGAGTAACATACACCTTAAAACGATACATACTAATTTACGATAACAAAACTGTCACAGAAGACAGCATCACACTTCATGTCTTGATTTTTCTCCCGTCTCATGGGAAGGAATAAGTTAGTGGGTTAAAGTAATAATACAAATCTTGAGAGCAAGAAGTACAGACCTCTTCTCCCATGGGCGTGTGTGCAAATGTTTGTTTTTCTGAAGGGATTGGTGTGTTGATATATATATATCGTCTTAAATTTGTAAATATCCGCACATATAATTATTAAGAATGTTAAACTATAAAAGGATTTAGGGAAGCAACAGATGTTCTTTGATAAAGGCAGAGAATCTAGAAAATATTAGCCAAAGCATTTTCGTTTATAAATCATTGTGCCATGATTATTACAAAAAATCTGTCTGATTTTCATGGTTTTTCACTAGGTATACAGGCAAATGACCAACCAATAGACTTCAGGAGAAACCCAATAAGCAACTGTTCATGATTAACATTAAGATTCATACTGAGATAAAAAGAACAATCCAAAAAAGCAAGAAACACCAATTATTGTTTGTTTACTAAATATTATTATTTATATATGAAGTGTGGAAATGTTTAAAACTTTGTAACAGTTTTAAGAATTATACAATCAGGTAGTTATTACTAAGATTTAATAGGTTAGTTCTCTGGTTGCTTTAATCCTTTATTATAGGTATGGTAAACCATGATTAACCAATTTAATAAAAACAGAATGAAGTATTGAACAGCAATATAAACAACATATAACAAAAAGATTTTTTTTGGATCTTTTAGTATCTTTCTATAAGGTCTTGTAATGTGAGATGTGAATAACGCATAACAGATATGGAATAAATGTACATTTGAAACTGAATTATAATAAATACTTACAACTTGAGAAGATCCAGGTGGGATTTCCTCTTTGAAATTGACCGTTTCCTTGTTTCAGGTTCAGAAGTACATGGTCCAGCCAAATCAAAAAGTCTCTGTGGGCTGCTGAGTATCTAGAATTTAATAGAAATCTAGTAATTAAATCCCTTTATAACAAAGATTACGGCACATCTACATGTAATAATTTCACTCAAATGTGTTAAGGCTACTCTTGCTTTCTCTTGGTGCTTCTATGTGGAAAACTAGCTTACAATAGAAGGAACTTAACATAAAAAGAAAAAAGTATGGGCAGTCTCCAAAAATAAAATATTTGTGAGTGGTGCAATCTGTGAACATTTCCACTGCAGGATCGTCTATGCCTGAATGAAGCTAAATACTAAATCAACAATGTAACATGAGAATGCTGTCCAAATGGTTTTTTTTTTTTTTTTTTAAACACAACAGTTCACTACCTACAACAAACCCAACAGACCACATACACCGATCAGCCATAACATTATGACCACTGACAGAAGAAGGGAATAACACTGATATTCTTGTTATCATAGCACCTGTCAGTGGGTTGGATATATTAGGCAGCAAGTGAACATTTCGTTCTCAAAGTTGATGTATTAGAAGCAAGAAAAATGGGCAAGCGTAAGCATCTGAGCAACTTTGACAAGGGCCAGACTGTAATAGCTAGATGACTGGATCATAAAAAAATCAATAAATTACAATAAGTGCAAAGTAAATAATAGAATACAAGAATCCTGAAGGAAAGGAGCTGTGTGGATCCTTTACTGCCTGGAGTGGGTTCAGAAGGAAGGAATCCTTTTGTGTACACCCCAAGTGGGCACCCCAAGTTGTTTATATAGAGTCTGTTCACGGCTCTATTTCATGTGAGTTTATTCTATACCCCATTAATATCAAAAATGCATTTATGGGTTACATTAAGATCTCTCTGTATCTCAATTTACAGGGCTAAAAAAGAGAGGAGGTCTAAACCACATTATATGCAAGGATAGATAGATAGATAGATAGATAAATAGATAGATAGATAGATAGATATACACTAAGGTTGTGTATTGGGGCATGTGCGCTTACACCTTTATCTCATGAATATTCATGTTGCTTGTTAAAAGCGACATTTATCTTTTTTCCTCCTCCCCCTAATTAGGTGGTTAGGTATGAGGATCTAGGAGTATGGAGGGATATTTAAACCCTCAGTTGGTATTCCACCTTTGCCTGTGATAGTGCCTTATTGCCTTCACTAGCGCCTTGACTCTCTCTGTACTTATTGGTTCTCTGAATTCTGCTTGTTCCTGACTAACCATTGTTTGCCACCTGCCCAGACCTATGCTTGTGACCCCGACTATTCTTTTGCCTGATCCCTGGAAATTATCATCTTGTTCCTGAACTATTTTGGAGCCCTATGGTTGCGGGTTCTGCTGTCCGTTGCCTAGAGTCTTGGTTGCACTATATAGCGGAGCGCCCAAATTACTGCAGTGAGGCAGGAAAGTGACAACATAAAACATTTAGCTGTTCTGTAAACACCCACAAAACTCATGGTTTGCGAGCACCCCCCCCTTGTATGTGTTTACAATGTATTATTCCTTTTGTCTTAAGTTACGGTCTTTACTATTACACCCTTCCAATGCGGGGGAAAAGGCCACCTACAGTCAGCACTTAAATGCTTATAGGCTAGGGAAGTTGGTTGGGTAAGGCAATGAAGTTCCTGGAACCAACGTTAGAAAGAGTTATTGTGCATAACATATCATGTGTTTGGGGAACATGGAAACCGCAAATATTACCGGTAATTACAAAGGTGATGTATCTGAAGATTCAGTATCAACACTTTTGAAGGGTATACAACAGGATTATGAAATAATATTTTTTTAAACCAAGAAGTGGTGGTAGTGTGTAAACATTTGTAAAATAATTATTAACTAATAAAGCACCCCTTAGACTCTGGAGTCTATTTGCACTGGTAGCACAACTTGTGTATTAATTATAATGAAACAATAGACTGGAAAAGATCATGAAATTTTACCAACCTCCTTCATTATTTTGATTGCTTCTACACGGTTCTGCGGCGGAGCATATAGTAGTATGCGGTGATACAGGGACTGTAGCACAGGCCTCATGGATTCAACAGAGCCCATCAGTCGCACTAACTCAGCTGCAATGTAATAGATTGTCCTGGCCACCGGTCCACTTAGTGCAGGTGCAGTAGAAGAGCACGCCGATCCCCTTCCCTGGTCAGCTACTCCAGCTGACTGACAATCAGAGTCAGTGCCGGTGTTGTGTGCAGATGTTACTGTTTTGTCATGGACAGGATTGCCAAGTATTACCACGAGTGCTGGGCACAACTGCTTCCTGGAGAGAGCCAGAGGACATACAAATAGCATAAATATACTTGCCCCTGTGAAACTAAGCAAATTTGTTTTCATAATGACATAACGCTAAAAAGTTACACTAGATCAATCTCTGTAGTTTGTTGTCAGCGTTGCCATTAACAGACAATGCTGAATTAATCCAAAAAATGTTCTTTTATGAGATCTACAATATCTTCAAGCAGCCTTAACCCACTGAATGCCAGCTATGTATGAAGCAGGAAAAGCGGGCTCAGATGGCCAGCTAAGCATCTTCTACACAACGCTATTCTATTCACTATAGAGAGTGAATCACTAAATCAATAAAAGTGATCACTAAAAGTGAACGCTCAAATGACTTTCCTGGAATGTAGTGAGGTTGCGTTTTCCTATATCCCCTTGCAAGAGTCTTGCATGTTTAAATTTATACACAAGGCTCTGTCTGGATGTAAGAGAAGTCGGTTGGCAACTTTTCTGGTAGTATGAGAGAGAGGAAAAGAGGAAGGGGAGAGATAGAGGGAAGAGGAGAGAGAGAGAGAGGGAAAGAGAGAGAGAGAGGGGGAGGGAAGAGATAGGGAGGAGAGGGGAGAGAGACATAGGGAGGGGAATGAGATAGGAGGAGAGCAGAAGAGGGGGGAGAGGAGAGGGATTGGTATAAAGAAGAAATTAAGTGCCTTAAAGGGATTTAACACCAATGTTTTTTGCATTGCACCACACCATATCATGTTTAGGCTACAAATGCATTATAAAGAGCATTGCACTATAGTGTGTGGTGTAATGAAAATGTCGCTGCATTAGCACTTATAACAGCAATTATAAAATCTTACTACACTTGTTCCTCAATAATGCCTAATTTAGTGATCAGTACCCTTGAGAAATACATTTTTAGTATCCACACACTGGATTGATCTCATACCTGTATCTACAGATTTTTTACTGTAGTGTATACTACTTTCTTACTGCCTTGTATTTGTGTATGACTTTGGACCTGACTGTGTATGTATTTCTAGTTTATTGTTTAAGATGTTTAGACATACTGTTTATTTTGCTGGCATTCTTATTAGTATTAGCATATCTTGTATGTGTGCATCCAGCGGCTCATTGATTTACAGAGCAATTTAATTTACTCCTGTTTTGGACTGTTACTTACCATATAAGATCCATAAACCCTTTGTGGCGGTGCATTGTGGGGGATAAGCTGCTCAGCATTGAAAGTATACACTCAAGGAACAGCAGCTGCAATTGATGGTTTTCACTAGAGATATAGAAAATTATTATACAATGAACACATTGAGCTTAATAAAATAGTTTCAGTGTACAGTATAAACAACTTCTATACACTTTTACCACAATATGAAAACAGTTATGATATTAATGGAACATCAGGAGAGGACTGGCAACATTCAGCCCAGGTGGCAACAGAGACCTTGTAATATAGGGACTCAAAGAACAATATCCACACCTGTCACAATAATGTGACTATAAACAGCAGAAAAAAGTTTTTAGAAACTGGAATGTGCAAATGGCATGCATTACTTTTATTCAATAGGCGTCTAGGGACAGGGGTAGATAGGGAGAAGGGGTAGATATTGAAATAAAGAGTCAGAATGAGAGAGAGAGTGAATGGATTTATGTGTGGATGCATTGTGTGAATGATTAAGAGAAAAAATGAATTAATGTGTTGATGAATTGTGTGAATGAGTGAGAGAAGTAATGAAAGTGTGAGAATGCATTAATTAGTATGTGTAAATAATTTGTGTGAAAGAGTGAAAGAATAAATGATTGTGTGAATGAAAGTAAATTAATGAGTAAAAGTGTTTGTGTGAATCATAGGTGTATAATTGATTTGTCAAAAATGTAAAGATGGTATAAGCAGGGTGTGTAAGCATTGGGGACCAAGATGGTACAGACAGGGTGTTTATGGGACAAAGATGGCATACGCTCGGCTGTTTGGGGACAATGTTGACTCATTCTGGGCTGTTTGGGGACAAAGATGGCACCCCTTATGTGTGTGTAATTTGGGTGCTGGTCAGGTTCTATGTGGGCAGTGTGGATGCCAGGGCTGGCTTTGGGGTGTGCAACCTGTGATCTATCCAGTTAATTTAGAGGTTTTTATCTATACATTTAATGCTGAGTTTTTATGTGAATTCCAATTGATCTATACCTGCAAAACTGGGTTTTATCTGCTATGCTCGTTTCCATACATTAATTATGTTTACCTGCAAACACAGGATTTGTATGTCTTATTCAGTTGTTCAATACCTGCAATGCTGTTTCCGTGTGTTGTTTATTTGATCTATACCTTCCGTGCTGAGTTTACATGTGATTTTAAGTTGATTTATACCTGCTATGCTGGGTTTGTGTGTTCTGTTGATTTATACCTGCAATGCTAACGTTCACTGCGTACAGACCTTTTACATTGTTTTTTCTTTTTGCATAATGACATTTCAGAACTAGTAATAATGTCAAAGTAACCTTAAGTGGGATGAAACCAATCACACAGACATCACTGCCTTCAAAACAGTAGGGGAACTAATAATCAAAGAATTCAGAACATACATATCAATTTCTACTTACTTAATGACAGCCTGTAACTTGTCACACAGAACGGCGAGCACGGACACTATGTCATCACAAAGGGACTCTGCAGATGGACCACTGTCTGCGGAATGGGAAAAGGGTGAATGAACAGATGGCAGCTAATCCAGCAAGATAACATTTTGTTTTAAAAAAAAAATCAGCTTTTTTTGTAATCTATCGGAGACTCAGAAAAAGGTGGATAGGTTAAATAAACAAATATAGTCCTTCTAAAATGTTGACTTTATCATCTATAATAATTGGATTTAATATAGATGCAGATTGATTCAAAATATACATATTGCCACATTGCTTCCACATCGGTGTGTTCATAGAGTGCTGGTTTGGAACTCTACAATATAGTGACAGTTCCAGCATACTAATGTAAGAGTCTCGTAGAGCAAATAATATGGTAAAGAGAGCATGAACAGTTTAATTACAATAATACAGCACATTAGTGTGAAACCTTAATTAGAGATGGTAAAGTAAAACAAAAGAGAAGATATATAAATACAGCATTCTATTTCCAAAGAGTAAGAGAGGAAGTCTCTTCTGCAGCATTTCATGTTTCTTGGGGTCCATTTTAACAAGTTATAAAAAAAAAACAATGGCATCATGAAAGCATTGTTTCCAAAATTGTTAAAAATGTAAGATGTTTACTAAATCAAAGCTTTGTGTCCCTGCATGGAAAGAAGACACAAATGTATTATTTATATAACATTATAACGAGGGCGATCTCTGAAGAGACTGCAGATGACAAGTTGCAAAAGTGCCAACATTTTGCTAGGATTTGTCAAGTTTGATAACAAGCTGTTTTGGCACTAAATGATGAAGTAAAGTGGGAAGGGACTGTGTGTATAAAGGTAAATATCAATGATAGGTAGAAGTAGCCAAAAAAACGTGAGGTGGTCCCTTTGATGGTTATGGCTGTATTTAAGAAATCCAACAACCTGTGAGAGCTTTTCTTACTATTTTCACTCTGGTCAATCAGCATTTACAAGGGGAAAGGACAAACATGAGATATATAAATGTGCTGACCATTTTAACTTGTCAGTAGCAGCAGTTACTGACTGATGAGGGTTGGCGTGTGAGACAGCGACAGTTAACTTAGCAGAGGCTGAGATTAATGCTCATTACTCACTTACCATACTGCAAGTTAACCAATAGTTTATTTTAGTTCAGAAAATGGACTGTTGTAAGGTGGATTGGAGAAGCTGTAGTGTATGTATATTATTTGCATATACCACTTACAGAGACTTTATTAGACATTGTTTTACCAATTTATAAATTTACAAAATATTTTGTATTATCTTATTATCCTATCATATTTTTTTTGCCTCATCTTCACCGATAAATATTGTTAACAAAACTAGGCATTATACTGGTCTTCACACAGTGTTATTGTCTTTCAGCTGTTTAAAATGTACAAGCTGTTCTTGTGTAGTTAAAGACGGGTGCCCATTTACGCCACAAGCCAAACCTCTGAGTTATTTTTTTATTACTATCTATCATATAATTTTTCCCATTAATAAACAAAATTGGTGACAAAACCAGGCATTATAATATGTATAATATATATAAGATTGGGGTCATTCTTGTGGCTGGATGTGTCTGTTTGCCAGTGCCTGGTCTGGCTTGTGCCTTAATGCCCTCCCTAACTCTGGTGGATCAATCCTTGTTCTTGTTTCTAATATGGGGGGGGGGCAGCCTGTCTGCCAGTGCCTGCACTGTGCCCTGCTCTGTCTCTGCTGCTCTAGCTCAATGTTCTTCCTAACTCTGAGGTTTTTCCTAATTTTAGGTAAATTCAGTGTCCAGTACGGTGGGGCTGGATACATGCCAGTGTCAACCTACTCCCAGTACCCTGCTACTGCTGCCATAAGACCTCCTTTACTCTGAGGGATCAATCATGTGTGTATCCATTGGTGCAGTTCTGCTGGTGTTCCTGCAGTGCAAAACTGAGTGCAGAACTCTTCCTTAACCTTGAGACGGTGCCGCTGTAGGTGAAAGGTGAGTCCAGAAACAAATGATAGGACGTTTTTAGTCATCTGAACGCTCAATGCTCAATAGAATCCCTACCCGTTAAATTATTCTACTTCCAATATATGTGTTTTCTTTTTCAAAGATTTATGTTGCAGTCAGAACTATTAACAAAAATATAGGTACCTTGGTTTTTGAACTCCAGAATAGCTTCTTGGATTTCTGTCCTCTAGAGAAGAGATTTAGGGCAAAAGAAACAAAAAATGTATTATCAGCAGGCAAATTTGTTTTTTCAATCACTACTCCTTTTCACATTATTAACTCCTTTTTTGCCAACACTCCTTGCATTTTAAATGTCCCTCTTTAAATTTAATTACAAACTATCTAAAGACTTCCTTACAAATCTTAATAGCATCTGTGGGGTTGCCATGTGTAAAATTTCACAGAAGGAAGTGATCATTTGTCCTACTGCCTATTAGACTGCCTATTAGGTCTATGACTGCATACTCTCAACCTAGAAAACTATCTTCAATGGCCATTTATAATTAATGTGAACAACTAATATCAGTAGCATACCCAACGGGGGGGGGGGTGGAGCGGTCCGCCCGGGTGCCACTCATAAGGGGGGGTGCTGGAGACCATGACTAAGATCATATTTGCCCGCAGAAAGAAAATCATGAGGAGTAGAATGGTTAATTAATAAAGGACAACCTCAGAGAGATTTATGCTGGTGGAAGCATAGTTCTTTATTTTCCTTGCCAGAAGACCAAAAGGATACAACCCACAGGTTAGGTTATACATTTTGTCAAGGTTGGAAACTAGGGGTGAGCCCACAGAATACCAGAACAGTATTCCACCATATTAATTGGTGAGATGTACAATATGTAGGGCTGCAACTAACGATTATTTTAATAATGGATTAGCTGGCCGATTATTTTTTTCGATTAATCGGAAAAAAAAAATGCAAATTTATTTTATTTAAAATAATGTAATAAAAAACATACAATTTACACTTTCATCTCTTTATCACAATGGCATTTCTCTATTCACCTTCTTATTTACTGACATTAATAATAAAAGCTACAAGAACCCGAACACAATTTTCTCAAACTAGATTTTAAACAAAGTTATTAGTAAAATATTAATTCATATGTTAACTATTTTTCATATTTAATAAAAAACTATGAGAAAAAAAGCCTTGTTTATATTTTCTTTTATTTACCAAACTGCCCCCAGTTGTGCACATCTGACCCCCAGTTGCCACTCTGCCCCCAGATATGCCTTATACCTCCTATATGCCAGCGATTCCACTGTGCCCCCTGATATGCCACTGTGCCCCCGATATGCATTATACTCCTTATATGCCAGTGATATGCAACTGAGCCCCCTGATATACCTTTTACCCCCAGATATGTCTTATGCCCCCCTGATATGCCTAATATCGCTATGCCATATACCCCCTATATGCCACTGTGCCCCCCGATATATAAGGAGAGGAGTTTTTCAGAGCATCTACTCTGAAAAAACTTTTTATAATCGATAAACATCGATTCGATTAATCGATAATGAAAATCGTTGTCATCGATTATTAACGATTTTATCGTTAGTTGTTGCAGCCCTAACAATATGCCTTTTCATTTGGTTTTAAACCTAAAATGGAAAATGTCAAGGAACAACACATAATAAAAACTGAAACTGATGACTCACCGGGCCCTCTTGCTTTTGACGTAACTGCAATGTCAAGTCACTTAGCATCTGACTAAGTGTTGCCCTAACAGCTGTATTTATACTACGTTGATTAAAACTGGAAACATAGGTTTCAATGCATATCTGTAAGAAAGAGAAAGAAAAGAGTGGTAAGAATGATTGAATGAATAGCCTGATAGAATCTCAGGTATTGCTGTGCAGTCTTTGAATCATTATGGCTCCCTCAGAATATCTCTCATTTTCTGTAGGACAGTGCTGTGAAGCACAGAGATTTTTATTACTTATTGTACTTAATGCTAATTGTTGTAAACTTGCTTGGTCCATTTTCTGTGAACCACCTTTAAACTGCTAGAGACTAGAGGTCACAAAGACCCTGGCATTACATGGCTTACCAAAATGGCACAATATTAACCCCTTCATACCACAATGCATTGTCCTTCATTAATTATATATTTATATATACACACACACTAGGACAATAAGTTCTGTTTCTGAAATACAAATTTCACAGCACAAAACTGTGATACTTAAACACAAATAGGTACACAGAATTACAGGCGACAAAAGAATAAAACAAAAATGTATTCTACAGCTGTCAAACAAGGTACCTCCAGAAAAGCGAGTGGCTGCAGAGAGCGAAGAAAGGTACGATGGCATAGAGCAATTAGGATATGCGTAATGGATTCTCGGATCATGTCATGTAAACGGAGGGACCCAGTTTTATGGCATGCGAAACACAACTACAGATGAAAGAGCAAACAAACAAAAGCATAAAACCATAACACTAAAGAGGATAGGTAAGAGATCTATGCACTTAATTCCATCATAAAAGGCACCATTGAATTATACTATGTAGAAATTAAATATTGCAAACATTATGACATTGTATAAAGGAAATCTATCTAATTGAATAAAAATTAAGTCAGTCTTAATGTGAAATGGGAAGGCTGCATTTCAGAATTTAGCGTATATGATTCTTCATTTTCATACTGAACACAAAACACAGCCAGTCCTAAAGAAAAATACTTAATTAATTAGGGCCTTTTATAAGGAATTCAAATAAAAATAAAAAAATAAAGGAAACAATAATAACGATGGGAACATGAAATGTTGATAAGCATGGTCATTTGGGTCAAGCTTGGATGACAATGTCACATATAAAACAGAGGCAACATTTTAATAACATGACATAAATTTCTTACCTCAGCAATTTTCAACACTGCGCTTCCATTTAGCTCAAATGTTGACGTGTACGTAATGCAGAGCAAGACCTGAAATTAAAGTTTAAAGTTGTTTTCCCATTTTTACCATATGATTGCTAAACAATGACTTTCCTTTTTCATATTTGCTGCAACCACACAAAATAGACATACATTTGTTCATGACAAGCAAGGGTTTTTTAAGCCATAGAAACACATAAAACATAATAATTCTGCTCCGATATGTAAAAACCTACCCTAAACAGAAAAATTAATGCAATTAATATACATTTTTTTATATATATATAATATCGGTTTTAATCATTTAAATAAAAATTAAGACAACTCATATGATATAATACATTACATCATTCCATCAAGTAAATTAGATCCTCTGTTTTATATACCCGCCATTTCTTCTTACTTATACATAATACTCCTCCTATTTACCTTTCCTAGAATATGTCTAATATGGCCACTATGTTCTAATGGATTCTTACAGCTCTTTTAACATGACATTATTCCACCCGTAAATTGACTGGCGATCTCAACAGAACTCCCACTCACAAACAACTTAATATCATAATAAATGAAAAAAAGAGAGGTTTCTGCTCCCATTCCTTATCCCTGATCACATCCACAATTTGTATTATATTTCTTATTTTCATACTACTCTTTCATGGTTCCATTCTTCTGTCAACTTCCTCACTTTCCAAATATTTCATCCATGACATCCATTTATTTGTATTTTCGACAGCTGTTATCCACTCTTTAAAAGTTGGGGCCACAGATTTCCAATGTCTGGGCATGATTTATTTTGCATTTATCTGCATTTATTAGATTAATTTTTATGGATGTTTTTATTGAAATTCTGCAATTAATTTAACCTCCACATAAAGGTCCTAGCACCTGCCAGTGGATAGGACCTATCTTAGCATCTATCAGAGTATTAGGGAGTTTGTGGGAGAGGAAAACAAAATAAATTCTTGAGTATTTCCTGGGCGGGCAGGAAAAGAAGGTATTATCCCTGCCCTCCATGTGTCAATAAAAAAAAACAATTTAAAAAAGGAGGTTTTTAAGCCCTGTGAATTGAATGAAGGAGGGAATATAAGTGACCCCCAAGGAGGTATCCAACATAATTTTTCATACTTACATATTACCCTATATTGGATTTATGTTTTAATGCTACAGAAGTTGCGGTATATTGGGAATAAAATATATATATTTCTTATTATTATTATTATTTCTTTCCTTCGCTGTTCCCAGTGCAATTAGATTCTGGGGGGATTTTTCTTATATCTGAAGGAAGGTTTATATTCAGCTTTTTTTTCTTTTTAACAATTTCACAGTTTTTTTTCATGTTTTGGGATTTATTTTTTTATTTCTTTGATCACCGATCTACTGATCATACTGTCTGATCAGCCAGTCAGAGATTATAGCAGGCTCTAGACAGACCGTCCGGGGTCTCTTCTCATGAGACCTTCCAGCTAGTGTCATTGACACCTACTGGAAGGGAATGCCCTTTTGGGCATTTGAATAGTAACGGTATACCGGCACTCACTGAGCGCTCTTACACCGGACTTGTTGCCAGAAAGCCAATAATGCTGACTTCCGCTGACGGAGGAGAGTCCAGGTTGTCTAATATCTAACAACAGCCTGATTCATCATGCTTCTTGCCACTACAAAAAAGGTAGATGTACATGTCTGTCCTAATGGGTATTATGGCATTATGGGGGGGGAGTGCATATGATGATTGCAGCCTGTCTGCAGAGCCACATTTAACATTAATGGAGCTTTGATTAATCATCTCCTCGTAATGGAGCTCCAAATCATCTCCCCGTGGTCCCCACAAGTTCCTTCAGCACTCCCACCACAGCTTCTCCAAAGCCCCCAGGAGACTTTTATCCGATACTGAACCAAAATGGTTAAAAAAAATAATTCTTCAATCCAAATATTGTCCCTGGATCAACATTACCTAATCTCCAGTTACTAAGTAAATAATTGCTATAACCCTGGATGCCTGTGAATGCTGCACATGACATCCCACTATTAAAACTATTACATTAATTATATAAAGGAATTATATAATTAATAGTAACTTCTAATCCCTATACTTCATAGCATGCATCAAGGAGGCCTAGTCTATCTTTTTGTGGTTAGTGGAAATAACTATTTAAATAAGGTTACTGAAATTACATTGTTCTAAACCAATAATAACAGTAAGACTGTTTGCAACTTGAATATTTTATAGGTAGATCTAAATAGTAATGCCCAATCCTCTACAACGCTTATGTTTTATTTTCACATTTCTTAAATATAACTTTGGTTAGATTTGCTTCTAATACTTTATTATTGTTAGTGTGCACAATGCATAATTATGCACTTGTATTTTATTTTGCGGTATATTAATCTACAAACACTCCACAAAATATAGCAAAGGAGTATTTCACCAAATTGAAAATGTTGTGATGTAAACTGCACTAAAATACTTGTAAAATGCTAGTATTATTCAATTCTACATTATGGTGGTTTGCACTGTTAATTATGACCCTAAATTATTTTTAATTTGTTAAAGTTGAAAGAAAAACTTTACTTGATAATGTGTATTTAATCAATTAAGACATAGTAAGTAATATCTGGTGCTAGTAAAACCATGAGTTATGCTTCTATGAGAGCATCTCACAACCTTAATCTAAATCTTAATCCCTATTTATTCTAACTCTAAATACTCACTAAAAATCTGCATGTTAAGAGAATAATGCAATCAATACTTTTAATACCCCACAGCTACCGGTTCCCTCCAGCTTCAAGATCTCATTTGAACTCTACTTATGAACTTTTCTACAATCAAATCATGTTTTCATAGTAAGTCCCTTACACCGTTACAAGCCAACATGAAAATAGGGTTCTCTTCTCCTCCTGCACCAGTGGGTCATATGCCCTTATGGTAATTACTATCTATTAGTACTATACAAATAAACAATGCTATATTAATAATAATAAACATGATAAGGTAATTTAAGGCATTTCAAGTTTGATTGAAATACTGTGAAATGTAAAAAAAAAAAAAACTTCTACGACAGAGATGACACTTTTAGTCTTCAGAACAGTTCCATCAAACAATTTCACTCTAAAATTATTAAACTACAAATTTCAAAAGTGGAACAACAAAATATCTGCAAACCCTGAAGCACTATCCAGGCAATCAATTTCAAACTCTGTGTGACCTTCCTTACTAACTATGTATATCAATACACCCTCACAGCTCTCAATGAGCCACTAACTATGGTTCAATGAGTCTCAGGTCATCTTATAACTGTCTAACTTTGTAAGCATCTTATTGACTATTCACAGAGCTGGTCTTTCCTAGCCACTAAGTAGAAAAAGGGGGTTACAAGGTATGGGCATACATAGCAGTTTCTATTGAATCCAGTATGAAGTGGTTCCATGCCTGATACTTCCTCCTGCCGTGCATCCTCCATGTCTGTGATGTCAGTGCTACAGACAATGAGCGGCGACACAGCTGTAATATTTAGGTAAGGTAAAAGTAAGGTAATATGAGCTTTCCACGTTCCCTACAAATGAACATTAATTATTGCTCTTTCTTTAAGCTAAAGATCACTATTTCGGACCATATGCAAAATAACTATTATTGATACACTGTTTTTATGTGGCTAAATTTAGTTTCATTTAACAAAAATAGCTGTCACAATTTTTCTAAATTTATTTCACCAAGAAACAGATGCTACAAATGTATTAATCACTGAAAGAAAGGAACAGACCTGTTAATCTGGTTCTAATGCATACAATGCATGTCCACAATAGGCTAACAAGAAGTCACTATTATCTATTCTCTGGCAACTTGTAAAACAAATTAAGTTCTCTCAAAAGAACTAGCAATAAAAAATGCAGGTGAAACACATGCTAAACTTAATTTGTATCTGGAATAAATATAATAACTACTACTACTATTAACTACTGTTATTGTATGGCAAAAAAAATTCTAAATCATACCGATAAGGCTTTATTGTAAAGATATACATTATTGACAGATACATGGCAAATTTCAGTAATAGCTCTGTTCCAAGCATCCCGTTTAGCACTCCGACAGAACTGTGAGGCTGATATCTTATAATGTAATACTTTTCTGTGATCAGCTTAGGTATCATAGTTCTATTTCATGAAAATAGTACCGTATATTCCGGCGTATAAGACGACTTTTTAACCCCCAAAAATCTTCTTAAAACTGGGGGGTCGTCTTATACGCCGGGTACTTACCAAGCCGGAGGTTCCCGCGAAGCCACCAATCTCTCTAATCACTACGCGCCGGCTATTGATGCCGAGCGCAGGGATGCCGTCATGTCCCGGCGCCCGGCATCAATTGCCGGCGCGTAGTGATGAGGGAGCAGGGAAGCCCAAGGTCTGGCACTTTCGACCTCGGCTTCCCTGCTCTCTAATCACTACGCGCCGGCTATTGATGCCGAGCGCAGGGATGCCGTCATGTCCCGGCGCCCGGCATCAATTGCCGGCGCGTAGTGATGAGGGAGCAGGGAAGCCCGAGGTCTGGCACTTCAGACCTCGGCTTCCCTGCTCTCTAATCACTGCTCGCCGGCTACTGATGCCGAGCGCAGGGATGCCGTCATGTCCCGGCGCCCGGCATCAATTGCCGGCGCGTAGTGATGAGGGAGCAGGGAAGCCCCAGGTCTGGCACTTCAGACCTCGGCTTTCCTGCTTTCTAATCACTACGCGCCGGCTATTGATGCCGAGCGCAGGGATGACGTCATGTCCCGGCGCTCGGCATCAATAGCCGGCGCGTAGTGATTAGAGAGCAGGGAAGCCGAGGTCTGAAGTGCCAGCCCTCGGGCTCCCACAACTGGATAGAAGATAGAAGATAAGGTAATTGATGGGGAGAAATGGGGGGAGAAATACGAACTGGTCTGTGTATATT